>JAYDZE010107706.1:0-23847 GCA_034509125.1 Monilaria moniliformis
CTTGGTGTGGCCTTTCGCTAGGGGGTCGGGTGTTGCTGCCGTCGATCCATCATCATCCGAGATTTGGATGACTTGGACCCAATTGCACTAGATCTTTTTTTCTAGTTGATCCTGCATTCCTGTATGCGTTGTTCGGAGGATGCGGGTTCTGTTGGCCCGTCGATTGCTTTTCCATTGCCGGATTCGGCTGATGTCGGTTTGGGGGGCATTGGTATGGGGCTATCCGGCCGAATCCTTGCGGGAGCGCTTGGAGTTGCCGTAGTAGCTGCTTGTGGGGGAGGTTTATGGCTTTGGACATGATTTTGGGCTGGTTGGTATTTTTCAAGTGCGACAGCCGCTGTTGGTACTCCTTGAGATATTCCTCAATTGCCGGGATTAAGAGGGTGTCGATGGAAATGAGTTGATGTTGGATATAATCCACCTTTTTCTCCAAATCATCCAAACGTTGTTCCATGCTACGCAGTTCCATGGATGTTGGTAGGCCGGACCAATTGTTATAGAGTAAAGAGGGTGGATGTGATAATGAAATAGCGTGCGGGATGTGCAAATGGTGCAAGAAATGCGAGTAGTGCGAGATGAGATGGGCGAAATGTGCGAGTATACGAGTAAGACAAGAACGATAACTTTATTGCGGGAGAAAGAAACTGTAAATACAAGTGTTGGACTAAGGAAATTCGTCCTCTTGCGAGGCCCCAACCCAAGCCAAATACTAAGGCTTGTCGATTTCTATTAATCTTCCTCACCCCTCTCTCTAACCTCAAGAGGGGTATTTATAAATACAATTCAAGACTCCTATTCCTAACATGACTCAATCAAGACTAGAAGATAGGCACGATATCTTGTTGAGAAATGGTGCTATCTTTTACAAAAGATAAGGATAATGCAAAAAAATAAAGACACATGATTATCTTTTAAGGAGATAGCCGTGATATTTTCTAAAAATAAAATTAAAAGACTCTACTAACTCTAAGGACTCTACTAGACTAAGGACCCTACTTGTGCTCTAAATCTCATGCACCTTGCTCATGCGTGCGTGTCAGATCCTGCGCGCGGCGCTCGTGCGCCTGTCGGGCGCGCGCGCCTGTTGCCTTCGCGCGCTACACTTCTCTCGTGTCCGGTCCCTTGTCTCTATAAGGTCTTGCACTGTGTTGCCTTAGTTGTGCGTCCCTCTTGCGGGTTCGCTATTACCCCGCCTCATTCTCTCACAAACGCGCCTCCACGTGCTACATCTCAAGTGCCCAACTCGCGCATGATACGTATTGCAAAAAGTTAAGAAAGAATTACATTCATTGTTGCATTCTTTTTTCGGAAAACGCATTCCTTATTTATGTTTTTTTTATGCACATTCCGTTTTTTTTTTTTTTTTTGAGGAACCGTTTTTTATTCTTATTTTAACAGTATAATGTCAAAAATAAGAACTTAGATTCTTAGCACGTTACATGAGGTTAGAAGCCTCTATGGTATTTTTCAAAATATCCAAACAATAACAATTTTTATAAGTAGAAAGTTTTAGATATCAGATCTATCAGTTTCCTCTTTCTAAGATAAAAAGGAAAAAAATACCCTACCACCATATAATACTCTTAATTCATATTTAATTTGAAAGATGGAACAGATAAAATTAATTGAATATGAAGATAATTAAATAATCAATCTAATATTGAGATTATAAATAATCACCAAATTGAATGATTATAAAGATAAAACAAATTATATAAACTGAATATTTAATTAAATTATATGTTTGTAGAAAGTCAATAATGATGTTATGGTTTTGTCACGCGCTGAACAGGCACGTGTAAAACGGTCCGAAATTCAATCATATGACCTCGTGTCGTGTGATCGACATCTTCGTCAAAGAGGACTTTCTCTCTCTACTCTCGCTCACTAGTCCTTTAGGTCCCCAAAAGTCTCTACGTATATATTGGTAAAACCTGAAATCCTCTCACCTAATTTCCTTTACATTAATAAATTTCGATATATTATTACTCAATCGGTTTAACCAATTTTCCTACCGGTCGATCTGATCGTCCCTATACTCGGAGCGCAAGGTTGTCAATTCTTCCGGTGATGATTTTTGGAATTATTTTTCC
The DNA here is from genome assembly GCA_034509125.1 of Monilaria moniliformis. Taxonomy (NCBI): domain Eukaryota; kingdom Viridiplantae; phylum Streptophyta; class Magnoliopsida; order Caryophyllales; family Aizoaceae; genus Monilaria; species Monilaria moniliformis. The sequence continues at coordinate 2,094 of JAYDZE010107706.1, forward strand.
TATCTTTTCCCCTGCGATAAGTGTTTCGCATAAATTACCATTCAATTGTGTTAACCTAATTCTTCCGGTGATCATTGTTTCGTTGATTTTTGATTATTTTTTTGATATTTCGTGTCTGAATTTTGAGAATATTGCTACTTCTTTCCTGTGCGACAGTGCTCTCCTGTTTTCAAGAGGGGGAAGAATGGCTGGAGTTTCTGATGATCAGACCACTAGCGTATGCGGTCACTGGTTAGTTTCATTTCCGATTTCCTTCTTGTTTTTGTTCGAAATATTTACCAGTTTCTTTTGTATAATGATGATTCCGAGTTTTATTTATTTCATGGTCAATTTTTTTTCTTTAGTGAATGTAGAAAATTGCATATTATGTGGTCAACCTTCGTCTGATTGTTTTATAGCAGTACATGAGATCTTGAGAGAAGTTGTGCAGCTAGAAAATTGTGGCACAATTGAGTAATTACCAAATAAGTTTATGTGCCTTGTGTTTGTGATTGATGGGCTTGTATTGCGGTATTGTGATTTATGTTAAAACGCAATGCTTTTCCCATCACTTTTTGATTGTCGAATTTCAATGCTAGTGTGGACGTTCATGTGGTATGTGCATGCAGATATTTATTAGCTGATTGCATTGATATTATGTTAGTCCATCTTAGTTTCATTATATAGCCATCACTGATCTTTGGCCATAGCCTGACATCTAGTGTCCATTTCTATATAGAGAAACCATCACTAGTGATTGTCCTATCGTGCTAAATCTTAAAACATTACAGAAAACACTACCTTAATATACTATTCCAAGTTGAATTCTTTGCTCTTCAACTCTTTTGAATTATTCCCTCATTGTCCTGTACGTAAACACATCCAAGCCATCATATATTTATGTTTTTGGTGAAGTTAGATTCAGTGTCTGTCAACCAAGATAACCATTTTAAAAGTATTATTTTAATAAGTGCATTTTTTGTATTAGGTATGGTTATGGCACGGTGAAATAATGTGTTGGAGTATTCTGTACTTGCAATTGCATATTACAGAGCTTGGCTTTCCTAGTTTGCTGTTTTAATCTAAGCAGATTGTGGCAGATAATCTAACTGTCCACTACCCTTGACTGCTGATTTCAGCTTTTTAGTTGCCTCTTGTTGTTCTTTCTACCAACTGTTTAACAAGCATCAATATTTTCACAAACTGTCAAATCTTCATTCTAGAATTATTCTTGTTCATTTGCCTCATTCATGCATGATTACGTATCTTTATTTTTAATTCTGTCCAACTTTTGAAATATCTACATTTTTTGCTGAATTATTATCCATTGCAGTGACAGAGCTATTCCATCTTCCAATATTGACTTGCATTTTGCTCATTGCTCCCGGAATCTGGAGAAATGTAAAGTATGTGGTGATATGATTCCCAGAAAACATGCAGAGGAGCATTTTCTGAGTACCCATGCCCCGGTATACAAATTTATCTCTGCTGTTTAAATTCTGTGAAATTCATTAAGGAAATACTATACATCTAGAGCATGCTTTAATTTCCCTTTCAGCAAAGTACTTCCATTTTATTATTGAAGATTCTTTTGGTGTAAAGAATTTCTATCAGGGAACAAACTCAGTTTTCTTGATCATTTATTTTATGTAAATCCCTTATTGGCATATTCTTGCTCATGGATCACTTGCTTATGAATTTGGATCGGTTGCATACTAATCTACAAATGTGGTTTCCTGGATGTATTTACGTCTGGAGTTGGCAATAAAGCTTGATTAGTGGTTTTACTCACATGGACTTGATCAAGTTTGTTTGTACATTTCCTTATCAAGTTCACATCATTCATCAAATTGCAGGTCTCTGTCACATGTATCATCTTTCATGTGATTGGAAGATTCTTCTCTTATGAACTTTTAGTGCTGCCACCAGGCACCAATAATAAGTAACTCATTTATAAAATTAGGGTGTAAGGTTACTTCTATTAATTTGATTATAAGACTTTGTGCTGATGGTGACTTTTATATAGGCAAAGTTTGAGATACAGAAATACTTATTATGAAGCACTACATTTTTTCTTTCACAGACATGGATTTTGGGTTATCTGGCATGCTAAGTAAAGTTTTAGGATTCATGCTTATCAGCAATTCAGCATACCATGCCATCAGAAACAAGTAAACAATGGATAGTAGCACATATCCATGTTATATTATATAGTCAACTTTTGCTTTATTCCTCATGCGATCTAGTTACTAGACCAAAACTAATGGAACTAAAAAGCAATATCACAGCTGAAGTGTGAGATATCAGTGGTGGTTCATGGTTGATGACAAACAAGAACACTGATTTGGGGCCAACTTAATTCATAATAACAAGCTTATTACTTTATGTTCGAGTGTCCAATTAGATGCTCGAGCAAGTGCTCGCTGATGTCACGATAGGGCAAAGGTCAGAAGTTGGACTCATGCTTAGTACTACTGTGTCAAGTCTCCTATAAGGTGCTTTGGCGAGTGTTCACTGATATGACAATAGGGCAAAAGTCATATATGTTGAAATGTTTGATATTGATTTGCTCTTGGAACAGTGGACATTCAAGTGATTGTAGCTTTCACACGGAAGTGGATTAACTCTTCATCATATTGCATATATGGTTATGATGGATGAACAGAATTTTGTATTTGAAAAAATGAAAATCTCCTTAAAAAGACTAATTAAACGGTATGGGAACAAAGAACTTGAGAGAGGAGAAAAGAAAGCTTGAGAACTGGACCAGAGTCACCAGATGCATACTGACTAATCTACTATAAATGTGAGATCAAGCAGATCTGCGGAACTGTAATACAAAATGTCTTGGTAATTGAGTCTCAATTCATGAAATGAAAATGTTATGCATTGACCTCTCAACATGTCCTCTACATGGACTGCTGATCCTTATTCTCTTCTATTAATAACTTCTTTTCTGTTTCATATCAAATGTATGTAAATATACTAATTGTTCTAAAAAATTCCAGGAAATTATTAATTATCAATTCCTTTATAGTACTGGATAACTAAGGCTCCTGTTCAAATAACAATAGTGGCCTTGAAGAATGACTGGTAATATGAATTTATTATGGTACTAATAGTAGTAGAATGCTATGTTGACTGAAGTATGATTCTCAAATCAGCAGGGGCTTGTTCCTTCAGACAAAAGAGAGTTTTTTTTTTTTTTAATAAATAAAGTAATCCTTCTTGCTGCACTTCTTAAGTTCGTTATGATTTGCATCACTGTATTGCACTTAATACATTTTTCTTATTTGAGGCTGAACCGTATATGTTTTGTGAAAGTTTATCGTTCTCATGGTGCTTCAATTAGTTGGCAGGTCTCTTGTTCCCTGTGCAGTGAGACTATGGACCGTGATATTTTAGATGTTCACAAAGGAGAAAATTGCCCTAAAAGAATTGTGACTTGTGAATATTGTGAATTTCCACTGCCTGCAATTGATCTATTGGAGCACCAGGTAGTAAGTTGTTAGTTTGATTTGTGATATTCTTCATTTGGTTTAATGAGCTACTCATTGGTCATTTCAGGAAGTTTGTGGAAATCGGACAGAGTTATGTTACATGTGCCATAAATATATAAGACTTCGAGAGACGCATAGCCATGAAAGCAGATGCACTGGTGTTGTTAGTAACGTAGCTGAATCATCAAGGTAAGTAGAATCTGTTATTAATTTATTCAGCTTCTTACTTATGTTCCATTAGTAAAGTTCGTTTATGGTGTATTGAGATATAAATCCATACCTCCTATAAGAGGCATGTGAAAATTTTGACCTTAGTGATTACTGTAATTGATTTTGATTAGAAGCTATTACTAACAGTTAAATGAACTGCAACTAAAGAAAAACAGTTAATGAACTGAATCTGATGCAGACTGCATGACATGTCTTTAGATGCTAAGGAATGCAATGATATGAAACTACTTCTGTAAAAATGATTGGGCAAAGATACATTTTATCCTTTGCCATTACTGGCCTTTAATTGCTTTTGATTTGGCGTGATGTTTGGTTCTTTTTTGTGTCTTTAAAATTATTTTCCAATTTTGAGGCATGTGATTGGATAGACTGGATATCACTATTTAAGGTGATACGTAGGTTGATATACTTTGTTTTCAAAAGACTGGCTGACTTATGTCACATGTGGCAAAAATAATCTTTGAGAACATGAGAAATTCTATTCCTTCATCATCATGAGAACAAGATGATGTGTTAATGAAAGGGAAGAATATCAAGTGTTAATAGTAATGTGTGCTCTAAAATCATATTTTTTTCTATGGTAAAAATGTATCTTGGATATTTTATACGGGATGATTGGTTTTTTGAGAAGAGGGATTATTCATGCCACCTGAATCTTCCTGAAATGGCCAGAAGGTTTATCATGGACCATCATCATCACCAAAAGTAGATACATTACCAGGCTAGATAATTTTGTGTATCTGAGCTACTTGAGTGTGGGTTGGTGGCTGAAATTGTATATGCTTTCCACTAAGAAGAGAATGCTCAAGAAATCTTCATAGATTTGTTGCAGTTAATACCTCAGTTAACTAATAATTGGGTATATAAGTTTGTATTTCAATTAAATCTAAGTTGCCATAACTTCTCTCACAAGCATTGAGGTTGACATCACACATAACATTCCTTAAGACTGTCAGTTAACACCACTCTCTAAATTATATTAGAGTAAAATTTAGTGGTGCTTGTTTTCTGTTTGATTGCATCATATTTACTTGAGGAATGGTTATGATATCTTGAAGGAACATAAGGGCACCGGAAAGGGAAAGGGCTGCAGGTGCTCCGAGGAGGCAACCGCGTGAGTTCTCACCAAGGCGCCTACTGTTTACTATTGCAATAACCGGAATTGCTGTTCTATTAGGTTCGCTTTTCTTCCAGAGGAAACCAGACCCGACTCCAGTGAACTAAGAAAGCATTTGTATGGTGTTCTTCCTAGGCTACTGATTACACCTTACCGTGTGGTTTTACAAGACGGTCTACTGTTGGTTGCGCCTGTATAATTGACGACATGGTTATAGTGTTGAAAGTTTTGTGCGCATGGATCTTTGTATCAAATGAGAGACATATGTTGTTCCATTCGGTAAATAGCTTTATTTGTAAAAAGAAAAGGGAAACCAAATCCCATTTGAACTGGGAAAGAATAAATTATTCGTTCTTCTTCCAAATGCTTACCCTCTTGTCAGTACTCATTCAACTTATGGTTGAAGCTGAAAATTGGTATGCCATTACATTTTCTTGAGTGTTGATTCCACATTATTAGCACTTAAAAAGTGTTGCCAATCTTGTGGGATTCTGAATTTCGAAACCGGTAAGTTCTATCTGACATGAGAATGCCTTGCATTTCCATGTTATTTCCAGCCCCTTTTTCTTAACAGCAGTTATTTCGGCAGTAATTCCATAAATCTTAAGGCCTAGTTTGGTATGCAAGTTAAAGCCTAGATAGGATACCTTAACTTGGCCCAACATTAATATTTGTGTTTGGTAGCAGTGTTATTATTTATCTCGGCCCGTGTTAATTATCGCGGCCCGCCACACTTGTAGGCAAAACGGCGTCGTATAAACTGTTTCTTAGAGATACTGAATTGCAGGGTTTGGCTGCAATAGTGTACTGTTACCCCAAGTATTCCGCTTCTACCCTCTCCCATTGTTCACCTCATTCACTTCTTCTTCTCTGTCCATGCGACTCTCTCTCTACTGTGCGCCGTCTCTACTGTGCGAGCCAGAAAGTGAAGCGGCGGCAACAAGCGGTAGTGGTGGTGTCAGGCGGTAGTGGTGTCGTCGCACCATGGCCGCCGTCGTTCCATGGCCGCCATCGTTCTATGGCCGTCGGCTCTTCCATTCATTTTGGGTTCGGTGATAAATGGCTGTGATGATCGAAAATTTCGAGCCAATTTTTCTCGTTCTTCTTTGTTCTTGTGCGGCGGCGGTTGCAGGGGCTAGGGTGAAGGGGTGGCTTTGTGTCTGATTCTGTGAATTTGTGATGAATATTAGTTGTGAATTCTCTCTTCAATTTGTCGGTTGCTATGGTATGGCTATGATGATTCCAAATCTGAGCCTATTTGTCGATTTGGGTTCGCTGTTTTGGGTTTGAGTTTGTGTTCTTTTTGGGGTTCCGATTTGTGGTATGATGCGAGGCTTTGATGATTTTGGCATCAAATCTGAGCCTCTTTTTGGGTCGATTGGGAATTTGGGTTCGGTTTTGGGGTTTTCTTCGCCGTATGGTATGTCGCTTCGATTTTTTTTTTTTCTCGACTTGGCTTCTATATGATTTCCGGCGACCTCGACTTGTTTTCCCACGGCCGCTGCAAGTTTGCCGGCCTCTGCATGTTTCGATTTTGCTTCTTTCTGTTTTCTAGCCTCTGTAATTTCCAGCAAGCTTCTTCCAGAGTTCACGAGTCCTCATTCTGGCTAAAGTTCATTATGACGAACACACTTGATTATTTTTGTTAATCATCCCTTAATTAATTAATTAAAAAAATTCATTAACTAATCAACCGAATTAGTTAATTTCATAATTAATTCTCAAATCATTAATTGATAGTTATTTAGTAAGTTCATAATTAATTACGATTAATAAATCATTACAATTAAATTTGGTTTAATTAATCATTAGTTTAATCAAATTAATCATTAGTTAAATATAAATAACCATTATACGATTAATTATTCATTTATATAATTACACATTTTTAAATATATAAATATTTGTAATAAGGACATTTATGTCATTTTACATTCTATCTATAAAATAATCTAATATACTATTTTATCTATCAAACAGCATTATAAAATCTTATCTTGATCACTATCTCAAGTTGGGCCCGTATTTTTATCTTAAGTTAACTATCTTGCAATATCTTAACCGGCCTATCAAACGAGCCCTAATTAATATCAGCAACAACCATTCTCATTTCTCACCCAAAACTCAATTTGTTGTACTGAAATTTGAAAAAAGAAAATTATGAAGAAAAAAAAACTTTTATTGCATGCCTCTCTCTCTCTCTTTCTATATATATATATATATATTGGCCGGAGAGAGAAAGAGGTAGGAGGGAGCGGTTGGTGGAACAATACTGTGTGTTTGTGGTGGTAATATCAGTGCTGGTTGGTTGATAAATGATTAGCATTAAAAGTTGGCTGAAAGTGGTGGGACGGTTGGTAAAGTGGGAGTCAGTTTCCAAAGACAGCACTAGTGCTGAATTGAATCCCCTGAAGATGACCTATATCCAAATCTGGAAAAATCAAACACCCACACACAGAAATTGAAAGAGTAAAAGAAAACTCCTCTTCTCTCTCTCTCTCTCTCTGGAACACACAGCCTTTTTTATAGAGGTCGGCGAAATGGGTGGGGGTCGAAATAAACTTAAGAAAGCAATCAAGAAACTTTGGAGGTGTGCGTCAGGTAACTATATCTCCACTACTACTTAATACCTTCACTTCTACGTTCATTTTTTCATTTTTATTTATTTTCTTTATCATTCTATACCCCACCAACACACTTATTTTTTTTCTTTGTAATTTATGTGGAATTTCTCCTTTTTTCACGCCCCTCTGATTTTTTGTCTGTCCTTCATTTCTGATTTTTTGTCTGTCCTTCATTTGCTGTTCGCTCAGAATTTCTTTACATTTTCTCGCTCCCAGGTCTTTCTTTTTATTGCTCTCACATGCAACGTCTACAATGACGAAATTTCTACTTTTCTTTTTTCCTTTTTAAGATTGCTAAAATTGTATACGAACGAATAAAAGACAACGTTGAGATGCCAAGGAATTGAATTTCTATGACTATAATATCCATATTCTGGATGACTTTTGTATGTTCAATGTTGGTTTTTGTTATATGGAATTCTTTCTTTTCCGAAGTTTAATACTAGATAAGAGATTAGGATAGTTTATACCCCAGCTTCTACACTTAGAAAAAAACCCAATCACAAGCTCAATATTGCACTTAATATGAATATTTTGTTCCAATTAACATTTGGCGAACTGGGATAACACATATATAGATTTTTGTGTGTCTGGGAGTTTCTAAAGGGTTTGGATAAAATGTCTTGTGTTATAAGGTGAAAGAAAAATTCTTAGTAGAATCTATATTGAGATTTCAGAAACTTGATCTTGCAATGTAATGCAGTTACATGATTACTTGCTTTTGGAAAGGTGGTCCAATAGCTGATATAAGAAGTCCTAATTTCGTATAATGGCCGTGATCTTAAAGAGATCAAGATTCTTGAAAGCTATATCAAATCCACCAAACTAAAGCTTAATGTTTAAACATAAGTAAATGGAGGTGCTTTCTTTCTTAATAAGGGAAGCCAAATCTTTATGTAATGTAGCTGGTGATTACAATACATACATGTATATATGTTTGTGTGTGTGTGTGTGAGTTATATATTCTTATAAGTTTGATAACTGGTTAATAATACAACAATTTTGAAGTAATAACAAGAGTCAGGAAGCAAAGGAGGCCTCTTTTGTAGGATAAAGTTGTCATTTTGCTGTGTAGGGACTGCAGAAGCTTGTGGAGTCGGAGTCATGTCGCCTATAGGTGTTCGTTGGTATATTCAAGATAATCACGTAAGCTCCATTTGGTCTCCTTATTGTTATTAGATTGATCAAGACTTACAAACTGCTTGCTTGCTGTTTCTATGCCTTATTCTGATAATTTATCATGTATTAGTAGTTTGCTTCAATAGCACAAAGAATTGAAATTTCTTATCGATGTTTTTCGTCATGATATATCAGGTGGTCCTGGATAATGGCTTACTGCGAGTCACATTATCGAACCCAGATGGCATTGTAACAGGTGTGTGTTATAACGGCATTGACAATTTGCTAGAAGTTCTCAACGATGAGAGTAACCGAGGGTAAGCAGCTTCATATGTAATTCTTGAACCACTTTTCTTAAATGTAATCTTTTGTGGTGGATTTAATGTCATGTGATCTGGAAAATTGTAAGGATCATATCATTCTGAGAACAGTGATCATGGAAATAAGTGGAAAGATTTTTTTCAGATGCATGAATCGACTATTGAATTCATTTTCTATGAATATATGTAGGTACTGGGATGTCGTATGGAATGCACTAGATGGAAGCCGGACAGGAGTCTTTGAAGTGTACGTTCTTGTTCCCCGTTTATATGGTTTTGTGACATGTATACCCGACTTAAACAGCTGCTGCACGACAATATAGGATCAAAGCCACGACTTTTAAGGTTATAAAGGACACCGAGGAACAAGTAGAGGTATCCTTTTCAAGGCCGTGGGATCCCTCTCTGCAAGGGAAGCTTATTCCCTTAAACATAGACAAAAGGTGCTTTCTTTCGTCTGCACTAGCGCAGAAGCACTAATACATGTAATGTATAAAGAAATTGATGATTTCGTAGGTTTGTTCTGTTACGTGGTTGCTCAGGATTCTACACCTATGCGATATACGAGCATGTTGGTTCAGCCGAGTGGCCTGCTTTTAGCCTTGGAGAAACCAGGATTGCATTCAAACTTCGGAAAGAAAAGTGAGGTTTTTGGCTTCTTATTCATAATTAGAGCATGATGCCTCTAGAATGTAGGGTTATATATAAATGAATAATATATATGCACTTGCACACACACATATTCAAGTAAGCTGTCAGGTGCCTCGATTGATCATTGACAGAGAGATGATGATATGATGCATCAACATTTGTAGGTTTCATTACATGGCTATAGCAGATAACAGACGCAGATTCATGCCCCTACCAGAAGACCGATTACCCAACAGAGGCCAGCCTCTCGCCTATCCAGAGGCGGTCCTACTGATCAATCCCGTTGAGCCCGAGCTCAAAGGAGAAGTGAGTTCATCTTCACTTTCTCTTTTTGGTCTTGCATCATGTTACACAAACATAAAAACTTGGTGTTTCATCCTGCGTGCTTTTTATAGGTTGATGACAAGTATCAGTACTCATGTGACAACAAAGATCTGAAGGTCCATGGCTGGATTTCCATGAGTCCTCCTGTTGGATTTTGGCAAATAACACCTAGTGATGAGTTTCGCTCAGGCGGGCCCCTCAAACAAAATCTAACCTCTCATGTGGGACCGACAATGCTGGCTGTAAGTTGCCCCTTCTCCTTTCCATGCAACTTAGTTGTTGAGTTTACAGGTCAAGATTTCTCCATGGTTTGCACTTTGCAGGTTTTTGTTAGTGGTCACTATGCTGGAGACGATCTGAATCCAAAATTCAGTCAGGGTGAGCCGTGGAAGAAAGTATTTGGCCCCGTTTTCATATATGTTAACTCCGTGATGGACGGACAAGATCCACTTACACTGTGGGAAGATGCCAAAAGACAGGTTTACATGTTTGAGAAGCCAAATATCAAGTTAATTTCAAATAAAATGGTAACAGTTCTTAAATTCATCTTTAGATGTCTGTTGAAGTCGAAAGCTGGCCTTACAGCTTTCCCTCATCAGAAGATTTCCAAAAGGCAGACCAGAGGGGTAGTGTCAGTGGTAAACTATTCGTTTCAGACAGGTATTATCTCTTCGTACAGGCCACTCCCCCTCCTCATATATATAGATTCCTATACATACATATATATGAGTGTGTACTCAATACATGTGTACTTTTAATCACAGGTATGTCAGTAGTGATAATATTCCAGCAAATGGTGCATATGTGGGATTAGCACCTCCAGGAGGTGCTGGATCCTGGCAGAGAGAATGCAAGGTTATAATCTCTCTTTTTTTATCAGAGTTCCATAAATTTTGAAAGATGTCGAATTTCTTGCAATTATTTTGCTCTAAATTTGCTTGCCGCTTGGAATGTATATGATTAGGACTACCAATTCTGGGTAAGGGCAGACGAGACGGGCTATTTTTCCATCAACAATGTTCGGACCGGGAACTACAATCTTTATGCATGGGTCCCCGGCTTCATCGGAGACTATAAGAATGAAGCTCCCATTACCATTACACCAGGTCTGATTTTTTCATTAGATCCCTCTGACACTAAGAGCATACAACGTAGTTCTCAGCAATGTGACAACAGGTGGTCAGATTGACGTGGGAGAGATAGTATATCAGCCTCCTAGAGATGGTCCGACCCTCTGGGAAATCGGGATCCCTGACCGTACTGCTGCAGAGTTTTACGCCCCCGATCCTGATCCAAAATATGTCAACCGACTTTTCATCAACCATCCAGACAGGTTAGTTTAAACTTCTTTGCTTGTTTTTGTTTCTCCTTCACTTTGCATTATATTATGGTGATGCAACAGATCAGTTGATGATTGAATCCAATTTCTTGAGTCGAATTTGTAAACAGGTTCAGGCAGTATGGACTCTGGGACAGGTACTCGGAGTTGTATCCAAATGAAGACTTAGTTTACACGGTTGGCAAGAGCGACTACACGAAAGATTGGCTCTTTGCACAGGTTAACAGGTCCAGTTCTAACTTCCCTATTATATCGTTACGCGAAAACATACGATAATGTCCCAATCAGTTGAGTAGCACCTTTTTTTAAAGCGTCCCAACGTTTAAATTGTAGTGCCCAGCCTTTGAACAGTGTAACAAAAATGTCCCAGAGTTGAATTTCCTGGGTTTGGAAAACGTGGTCAGATGTGCATTTAGGATTAAGAATACTGTTGATTTGTGCTGTGTGAATTAAATCTTTTAGGAACTCACGTACTCTCAGACGTTGGGACATTTTCATATGTTCTCCCTACCATTGCTGAGCGAGTACATGCTGCTGATATGTTCCACTCCTTGCATACCTCACGCCTTTGGCTGAGTTTCGTTCCAACCGTCTCATGTCTGCAGGAAAATGCCAGACAACATGTATCAGGGAACGACGTGGCAGATCAGATTCGTGCTAGACGCTGTCATTCGAAATGGAACCTATAAACTGCGAGTGGCGATTGCATCTGCATCCTTAGCTGAGCTACAGGTAAACGATTGAGATCATGGCTGGGTGAGGACATGTTGTGTCGAATCAAACTGAGGCGATTCGCTTTGTAGGTTCGAGTGAACAATCCGAAGGCAAACAGACCGTTGTTTTCGAGCGGGCTGATTGGGAGGGACAATTCGATTGCAAGGCATGGAATCCATGGGCTGTATTGGCTGTACAGCGTGGACATACAAGGTGGTGCACTTGTGCAAGGGGACAACACTATATTCTTCACTCAACCAAGAAATCAAAGCCCTTTCCAAGGCCTTATGTATGATTACATTCGACTAGAAGCTCCTTCACAACAAGGCGTATAGGTTTTCGTGTGTTTTTTCTGGTGCGCCAGTGTGTGAAAGTTGATATTGCGCTCGAAGTAGTTCATCAGATATAGCATCTAACCGTTCACACGTCTAGGGACTTGAACACTTGGCGAACTACACTAAGATTATATATTGTGCAATGCCATCATCTATGAATTTTTGTAAATAATAATGAAATTGATTGTTAATGTTGCACTCGAAATATTTCATCGGATATAGCATTTAACTTCACACTACTACGAACTAAAATACACGGTGAACTACACTAGATGATATATTGTGCATGCCAGATTTTAATAATTGTGATCAATGAATTGGCTAGATATACATCGCGAATTCTATTTGCCAAAACATGAAATGTCAAAATTGCTCTCGATTTAACGCCAAATTTGATTGCAAATCAATCACAAAATTAGATTGCGATTTGGATTCCCTTATTCTTCCATGTCAAAAAGAAAAAATGAAAGGAAAAAAATTCAACTTACCTCATATAATATGAACTTCCTTTATTTGGAACCCACACATTCAATAATCAATATCACCAGATTTTCATAACTTTTGTCAATCGTTTTCCTTGAAGAATTTCCCCATCATCGACTGATTAGATTCTTCATAAAGAAATGGCAAATCATAATCAAAGCAATTAATATTTGAATATTTAGAGTAAGTGGTAGCATGATTGTATGCTTGATTTCGTTGTTGAATTGTACGATTTCTCACTCAATACATACATATATATATATGGGAAGATTGCAAGTAACACAAAGCGTGTAAATATGCTACATGTTAATTTTCTTAAATTTGTTGGTTTTGTTAGATGTTTTGTGAAGCAAGCTGCAGCAATATACGTTATCATCAGCTTATGGCTATTAAGGTTTGTGTCATTCCCTCATTTTTCCCTTCTCTCTTCATTAATCCAGGTAATTTTTGGAAAATTTTCACTTTTTGTTGTTGTTGTTGTTTTAGCAAAATATTTTATCTCGCGTTGTTTTTCTTTTCTTTTTTGATTTGTGGGAGGAGAGAGAAGTACGATTAAACTCAATACCTCTTACTTTAATACCAAAGAGGTATACTCTTATGTCCCTGCAGGACATTTGCTTTCAAATTAATAAATCTTAATTTGCGTTTAATAACTTTTACTTGAGATTATAAAATTCTAATTGGACATGGTCCTCATGCGTCTTTACTTTTTATGTCTTTGCTCAAGTATCACTTATTCTCCTGCCCAAGTATCATAATTAAAGTTAGCCTTATTATCTTATGATATATAAATTAAGTAAAGAAAAACAATATCATGGTCCTATTAATAGATACATAAATACACTTCATCATTTTCTCTAATTACATTTAGTCTCCATCTTCTATCTCTTTACGCATTTGTACTGAGTAACTGGGGCCTACTTTATTTTTTCAATTTATTTTATTTTATTTTTCTAGCTTTTTTTCTACACTAATTATTTTTTTCAGGTAACCTACAGAATTATTTACTCTTAACTATTTATATACTAGAATTTAAGCTTATTACGTAATAAATATTTTAATGATAAATACAAGCCTAAGGGACTATGTAATATGTACGAATAAAAAGATACATCTAATCATATAGAATATTAGTAGCTATATAATAAAATTGTTTTGAGTAATTATAATTCTTGGATTTGGATCTAGTTACAACTAATAAAATTTTATGTATATAATCAATCGTATCACGATAAATTAGTGTATATATATATACATACACTTTTTCCCCTATATATATACTCTTGTTTTCGTTTACTTCCCCTCATGAATAATATTTTGTTAATATAAACATGTATCTATATACATAAAATCATTTGTATATATTATTATGGGTTATTTGTCTATAAATTTATGAACTTTCGACAAATTATAGTTTTGCATACCAACTTTAAAGTTTGTGGGTTAATTACTGAACTTGCGACTAAGTCTGACTTTACAATCGATTAAAATTCCGGCGAATATTTGTGTTGACATGACTTGTTAATTAATTGATGTGACATTATTTATCTTGTTTAGTATTATTAAACGATATCGTATTATAAACAGAAGTGAAATACACGTTAACTAATTAGCAAGTCATGTCAGTACTAATATTTGTCGGAATCTCAATCGGTTGCAAAATCAGATCAATCCCAAATTAAGTAATTAGCAAACAAATTTTAAAATTAATATACAAAATCAGAATTTGCTTAAAGTTTAGAAAGTTACTGGGAAATGACCCTATAATAATTGGTTCAGCTCAAATTGTGGTTGACAGGTTGGAGAAGATGTCTGGAAATGGGCTTCTGCAGTTACACATTCACGCGAATTATGTAAGTCTCTCTCGCCAAAGCAATTAATGATGTCGTTAGCTTATTAACATTTCAATTCCAAAAAATACTCCAATTCTAAATTAGTATGATTCCAAAATTTATTAAAGGTTGCATTTTTTGAGACATAATTTTATTTTCTATCATTATGCGACTTGTATACACTAATCAAACATATCTCAAACTATCATATTTTTTAAAATTTATCCCAAACTATCGAATTTGACCAATTAATACTCAAACAATTATGAGAAACTATGCAAATCTACTGCATATCAAATATTTCAGTACTTGAAATTTGAATAGAATCGTTGAAAATCGTCGTAAGAATTCAACTCATTGATTTTTTTTTTTCTTAATTTTTCTGTAATTTCTTTTAATCCACGTCAAATTAGTGATGATTCTACTCAACTACTAAGTATTTGAAATTTTGCTCGGGATAAATTTGCATATTCTTTCCATAATTTAGGTGTTAATTGATAATTCAAAATAGATTAATTAGAAAAATGGTGATAGTTTGGGATTTTTGGCTATCAAGTTTCAACCATGTTTATTATTTTGAGTTCAAAAGAAAGTTGGGAGGTGTTTGGCGAACATGCACTTTGAAATCATTTTGATATTTGTTACCAGACATACCATTAATTTATTACTATTAGAATTTTCTTGTAGACTAAAATTTCAGTTTATATTAACTATGAGCTATCTTCGACTCTCTACTAGATCCTTTTATTTTGCACGAAAAATGAATATTTTCTATGGTAATAAATGTAAAAATGTGGACTCAATTGTCACCCAAGCCATGGAAACAGATTAAATAAAAATTATTTATAGCACTAACTCATATACAATTGAATTAACTTTAATATTAACTTACAACTAGAACTTAGAGCAAAAATTCTATTTATTAAATGTAACACACCAAAAAAGAGCATAGTGCATAAAGTGTGGTGTTGTTCTATATTAGCCCCCACCATCCAATGTCATTCACCACTCCATTTAATTATTTTTCCTCTTTAATCCATATTTAAAATATATTCATTATTGTGCCAACCGCATAATCATACCTCGGATTCGTAAATAGATCGATATTTTTTTCAATTGATAATTAAATATATATTAAGAGCCAAATCTATTGCCAAAAAAATATATAATTTGACTATAAAAAAATCATATCATATGTTTGTAGGCCGTATTTAGTAACACTCTTGAAACCATTTTCTTTACTACTATAAAAACTAGACAAAAGGATATGCTTTTAATACTTCATCCATTCACAATAACAGTCATGTATCGTCATTTTTTTCCATTCATCAAAATTAGTCATCTTTTATTTTTAGTAACTTTCTCATTATATATTTTATTAATATATTTATTTATTTACAACTTATAATAATATGATCTACCATTTTTTCTCTCTTTTACTTTTTTCAATAATTTACCAGTTTTGTATTAGAAACTGTGTTGTCAAATTTATGAAAATTGTGGCACGTGATCCATTAATTTAGAGGGATAAAGAGAGGGAGAGATGAAAACTTAATCAAAAGTAGTAGGTAGAGTAGAGCAAAGCAGCATCTTTTAGGATTGTCATTTCTCTAAACAGTTGGTGAGCGATTCGGAAATTTCATGGATGGGCTGCTTATAACAACATAATTTTCCTTTTTCGTTTTTTTTTTTCGATTAGTATGAAAAATGGCAACTCATATTGTCACCACAAAACTCGAAGATTTGGTATAGTTTTTGTATTGATGATTTAACAGGCTTAAGTGTGCTGCATTTCCAAACGTCTTGTTCGTGTTCGCATTTTGAATGTTTCCTGTATTTGTGTGATGAATAGATTCCGAGTACAAATTCTCTCAAGAGTTTTGACGAGAATCTGTTGAAGGAAAAAATAAAAATAAAAATAAAAAAAGGCTGAGCAAATACATGGTCAACTGTAACTTTTGCCTGTATCCATTATATTATCGGTAGCATGCTGCTTGATTCTTTGAGAGCAGAAATTTACAGGAAAAATAATGGTTTATGCTGGTTAATGCTGAAAATCGCGTGCAACGAGTTACAATTTTGTGTGAATAATGCAGGTAGTAATTGACAACGGATTGCTTCAGCTCACTCTGTCCAATCCGGGGGGACTTATCAGGGGCATACAGTACAATGGAATTGACAATTTGCTCGAACTTCATAACGAAGAGCTCAATGGCGGGTATACGTATACCTCTTGTCTTTCAGAGCATTTGAGTACTCGAAACTTCTCAAAGTTGATAGCCTAGGTTTAAGAGTACAAACCTTTTACAATGTGGTGAATTCCTTCTTTCTTGAACACATGCTCACTCTAGCCAGTCTCTGCATCTAATTGCTTATCTAATTAGCAACTTAACATGCCAGAAAGTTCATATCCAATCAATCGATTTGCTACAATTCTGTTTTCTCATGCTTTACATGTATTATTGTATGTTCAACTGAGGAATTTGGATGGGTTCTGATTAGTGACATTACAGGTTTTATGACCTCAATTGGAGTGAAGAAGGGGCTTCCAAAACTAGGGGAAAGTTTGATACGTACGTCTTTGATATTTCCTCTATACTTTGTGTTCAAGGCGCATATATGCAATGCGTGGAGTTTTACTCTCGTACAGAGAGTAATAATTCTTTTAGTAAAAGTATTGTGTTGATCTGAAAAGTATAATAGAATTGGCTCTACGGCAACTGCATTCATAGGAGGCTATTATATGGAAATGTTGCAGACTAATTTCAAAGTTTTTTAGATCATTGGTAAGAGAGGAAGAGCAGGTTTTCTGCACATGATTCCTCCTTATCAGTGTGCACAAAATATTTTCCAAATTTATAGTTTGGGTTTGCCCTTGGAGACTCACCGACTATATTTTCCAAATTTTCATATATGATTATATCCCTAATTGAGAAGCTTTTGTTTTTGTTTAGGATTGAAGGAACAAACTTCAGCGTTGTCGTAGAAAATGAAAAGCAAGTAGAGCTTTCCTTCACAAGATCATGGGATCCTTCAGTTCAAGGAAAACAGTCGCCACTACGTATAGATAGGAGGTTCTCTATTCTCCCTCACTATGTTCCTGTGTCTTTCTTATTGAGGATGAGTAACCAAGTTCAGTTTCAGGTTTGTGATGCTCCGTGATCACCCAGGATTCTACTCTTATGCCATATTTGAACATACAGAGGAATTTCCTGGTTTCAACCTTAACACTGCCAGGATTGCATTCATGCTCAGAAAAGACAAGTAAGATCTCGTTACATATTTAACTGCAATTGAGTTCAAAGTGCTGATATATGGTTATCAAAGTAGCCTAGTAAAGTTGATTTTAGCCATTTATTCCAGATTGGCATTGGAATTAGGAGTTCTTCTTGTCAAATGCAGCACAAAGTAGTTAAACAAATGGTCTGATGCAATCAAATGAGATTCAGAATATGAAAACCATAAGTTTGCAAAATTGATGTTTAGAATTTGATTTACTTATATATCACGAGTTCTATAACTCCTGAATGTTTTTTCATGCCACCAGGTTTCATTACATGGCTGTGGCAGATAATAGGCAGAGATATATGCCCCTACCAGATGATCGGCTACCCGGAAGAGGTCAAAAGCTGGCTTACCCAGAAGCAGTTCTCCTTGTTGATCCTGTGGAGCCTGAATTTAAAGGAGAAGTACAGTCAAACAGCCTCTTCCTCAAGAAAAGTTCTGAAGGCTATGTTTTCTTCATGCAGAAGCAGTACTGTGCCTCAGCTTGCTGACAACACCCTAATAAATCTGTTATTTCAGGTGGATGATAAGTACCAATACACATTGGAGAACAAAGATAATAAGGTGCATGGTTGGATATGTTTTGACCCACCTGTTGGCTTTTGGCAAATTTCACCTAGCAATGAATTCCGAAATGGAGGACCCTTCAAACAAGACCTGACCTCCCATGTGAATCCTACCACTCTTGCAGTAAGTGAATGCTATTTAGAGAGGTTCCTGGTAAAAAAACTTGTATGTTCAGAATTCAGATGATAATAAAAACTTCTATAGAATTAACAAGTGTGTACATTGAAACAAAAACTAGTGAAACAACTAGAGTATTGATGATTATTTCTCTCTGTGTTTGTCAAGAATTAGAACTTCTTTTATCTGAATTACATATCAGATATTTGGCACATCACACTATGCTGGAGAGGATCTTTTACTAAAATTTAAACATGGAGAAGTATGGAAGAAAGTTTTTGGACCAGTATTTATTTATCTCAATTCTGTTCCAGACGGACATGATGCCCTTTCCCTTTGGGATGATGCCAAGGAACAGGTAAATAATTGAACCTGAAGGAGATACTGGTTGATACCAAACTGCATGTCATTCTCTGGAATGCTTGTATCGTTATTTTGACTTCTCAATCAATTATCTGAATGAATTTTTATTCCTAGATGAAAAAAGAAGTGGAAGCATGGCCCTACAATTTCACAGCTTCGGAGGATTTTCCTAAATCTGACCAGAGGGGTCAAGTAAGGGGTAAACTGCTTGTATATGATAGGTACCTTTCTTTATAAACTCTTTTTCCTGATTGTTGTTTCATGTAGTCCTGCAATTTTTGTTCCTCATTACTTAAATTTAGTGGTTTTACATGCACATTCCACTGACCTATAGTGTCAACTGAGACGATATGAAATGTCTTTCAGGTTTAGCATTAATAATCATATTCTGAACTGTTCCTTTCCTCTCATGTATCACTTATTTGCCTTTTAATGCTCTGTTGTTTATACGAACTTGTTCAGGTACATTAACAAGGACAAAGTACCAGCCAGAGCAGCCTATGTTGGTCTGGCCCCACAAGGCGATAAGGGGTCATGGCAAAGGGAATCTAAGGTAATGATGTTACTTTCTCTAGGCTTTTTTTATGTAGAAGGCGGAACAAAATAAATGAAAATTTGCCTTATTCCTTTCTCTTTATCCCTGTTTTCGCTATTCCTTCATTAAATTTTTCTCACATTATATGATGCAGGGGTATCAGTTTTGGACCACTGCTGATGAGAAGGGTTACTTTTCCATACCCAACATAAGAGCTGGTGACTATAATCTTTATGCATGGGTGCCTGAATTTATTGGAGATTACAAGTATGAAGTAGCATTAAACATTACCCCAGGTCATAAATCTTGCTAAAGTTTCCAGTTCAAAGTATCGTATCCACAATCAGTAATTTTTCGGTGTTGGTTTCTGGAACTGGCTGTTGAAGCATAATTTCTTTACACATATAAGTTGATTAAAAACAAAATTTTCTAACAGTCAGTAACGTTTTCTTAGTGCAGGGTCTGACATTGATGTTGGTGAACTTACATTTGAGCCACTGAGAGATGGTCCTACTTTGTGGGAAATTGGCATCCCTACTCGTACTGCAGCCGAATTCTATGTTCCAGATCCCAACCCAATGTACATCAATAAACTTTATGTAGATCATCCAGACAGGTTAGATATATGTACCTTAATTTACTTGTTCTGTTTAGGCTATAAAAAAAATACCCCTTTCATACATTTGAACTGAGTGTATGTATTGTTTTTTTATTGTTGTTTGTCTTGGCAGGTTTAGACAATATGGACTATGGGAAAGATATACTGATATGCATCCAGATAAAGATTTAGTGTACACTGTAGGAGTAAGTGACTACAAAAAAGATTGGTTCTACGCTCAGGTCACAAGGTAGTTTATTCAATATGTAACTCTGCCATTCTGATAATTCACATTTATATATATATATGCACATATATACAGCAAAGCCTGGTATTCATGACGCTGTTGTATTTCTGAGATTAATGTTTCTAGTTAATTGGACTATTTTCATGTAATCAAGCGGACTGTTTCTAGTTTTATTAAAGGATGTTACTGAGAATTAGGAATTGCCTTAAAATCTTTCATCTAGCTCAGATGCTATTGTTGTGTTTTGCATTCCCACTTTTCCATTTAAATTGAAGTAGCTTTGTGTTTCTTTTATCCTCTGTGCCACTTTTTTGCATTCTGTTTTCTCACTGTTTCTCAATCTTCCTTGAGCAGGAAAACCGGAGAAAATGTATACAAGGGCACAACATGGCAAATCAAATTCAGTGTTGACAGTGTGGTTGAAGGAGGTATCTACAAACTCCGGTTGGCACTTGCATCAGCCCACAAATCTAATTTGCAGGTTTGAATTCAGAAGCATCAATGGCTATCTTTTAATATGGTGATAACCATGCATCAGTAAACGAAAAACAGCATGTTTATTCCTTGTTTGCCATACAAGAAATTTTCCTCGATATTTTGAATTTTGATGGAACACCTGATGCTGAAACTCTTTCCAGATTCGTGTCAACGATGCTGGTGCGAATCCTCCGTTGTTTTCAACTGGAGTAATCGGGGGAGATAATGCAATTGCTAGGCATGGGATTCATGGAATATACTGGTTGTTTAGTGTGGACATACCAGCTGCTCAACTCATGCCAGGGGAAAACACCATATACTTGACACAGACGAAGAGTGAGAGCCCTTTCCAAGGCATTATGTACGACTACATTCGTCTTGAAGGTCCGTCTCGCGTAGATTCTTAGTTGGCTTGAAACAAAACGGAGTCATCCTTTCAAGAACACTCAAGCGGTTCCATGCATTCCCCACTATCCCCCCCTCCCCTACTCAGCTCAAAGTATGTTGAGCTATTGTTTGCATTCATGTAGAGAAAACATTCCTGCCTGGTATAATTGGCTCTAGCCTTGTTTCTCATTTGAGAATCCTTTATTAAAATAGGAAATTTATTTCTGATTAATATGGTGATATAGGCACAACACAATATGAAAATGCACGATCATGTACCCGTCTACAGATGTATTTGATCTCAGGTTTTGTATCCCACTAGCTAAGTGATACGTGCGGTGTAGGTAAAATTGTGAAATTAGATTATATGCATGTATAAACAAAAATAAATAAATAGATAGTGTTTATCATAGTTTTAAAGAATTTTATATACAAAGAATTCTTAATTCAAATGAAATGAAAAAAAGAGCCTATATATTATGTAAATATATTAAATTACTTTATACTAGAAATTAATATAAGTAATGATACTATGGATATATCAACTTTATAAGAATACACATTTTTGTTATAATAATTGATAATTCATCTCTCAATATAAATAGGATAG
>JAYDZE010107817.1:0-23843 GCA_034509125.1 Monilaria moniliformis
AAAAAAATCGAACCAAATTTTAAATTTCGGTTTGGTTCGGTTCGGATATTCGGATTTCGGGTATTTTGCTCACCCCTGTTCTCATATAAGGATATCCGAAAACCACACTCAAATAGAATTTAGTAATGTCTAATTAATGTTTATTAATTTTAAATTGAATATGATTCTCGTACGTCCTTACAGAGGAGATGGCCTCATCTTTGTTTTATCCTTGCAGGGTATTTGCCGTGAAATGATGGGTTTTTTTAATCGATATGGTGGAATAAAAATTTCTAACTTTTATAAATTTACATTGTACTGGTAAATAATTTGTGGAACTAATATCAAACTTGTCTCCTACACGATGTGGATACCAAAAGGAGGATGAGATGCAGAACATTGCAACCGCCATCTTAGGTTCTCAAGAATGAAACTGCATGTGATTCCTTTCAGACATCTAAGTGGCGAAGGCTTTCTCTGTAAATAGAGAGGTTTAGTAATCAAATTACACTGATTTCTCTTTGCAGAATATTAGCTATAATTGTTCCAACGGGAGTGAGGGAAACATGGCACTTTTGGAGAGCAGTTATCAACCGTTGGTTATCCATTTCAACAATGATTTTGCGACAACCAACATCCCAAGCCGTCCTAACTCCTTGCAGACAAGTGAGACCCCAACGACTTCTACCTCTTGACAATCCGGGCAGGATGCGAAAAGCAACATCAAGTCTTGCTCTGCCATTAGCACAAAGAGATGAGTCAGAGTTGAATTTGATAGGACCAACAGGGGGATGCCATCATGCCGACGTGGTGTTGCAGGCAGGTTCTTTGTGAGAGGAGGGGGTTGTTGGTTAGCTTCTTGGTAGTCTATTAATATGGTTTGGGCAAGGCGGAAGCAATCAATGTGGTTTGTGGATTTCCCTTGAAACACAAGCAGGCTGCGAGATTCTCAAATGCACAGCTCCTGATGCTCAAAAGATTGACCTTTGGAGATGAGAAGGGGACACAGCTCAGAATAATCCGTTCAAATAGAGTACAAACCCTTAAATTGTTTACCACTACAAAGTTATTAGTTTTTTTGACTTGGGGAAGGAGGAGGTACAAATTTAAGAGTGTACTTTAATTGAACAAATATATTTACTAGTGTTCCTAAGTGTGCTTTTGGAACAAATATCCTTATCACATCAATTATAAGAATATTTTTAATAAATGAAATTTTATAGTATATTATTTTAAAATAAATAAAAGTTCGAATTAGATTTATCGCGCCTTATCCTCTATGTAGCACACGTTACGACGCCTAAATATGAATGCATCAGATTTGTTTCTTTATTGACAAGTGAGAAAAAAAGGGAGAAGTTTTATATTAGGAGCGAGCAAAATACCCAAAATTCGAATCGAACCAATCTGCTCGATATTTTTGAGGTGAACTAGCAAATTAGGTCAACTTCAGTAAGTGCTTACCAAATACTATTACATCCTCTCATAAAATAGTGCATATTAGGTTATAGATAGATTGTATTGTGAGCGAAGAATAAGCCCTACTTTATTAAGTAGAGTGTGTTGTGAATGGAGAAATAGTGGAGCCATGTATGGTAAACATATAAATAATTAAATAAAGTGAGATAAAAGATAAGAAAATTATGTCCATAAATAGTAAATAAATAAGTGTACATTTATTTGTGAGACACTCGAAACAAGCAAAGTGTGCACTACTATGTGAAATGGAGAGAGCAATTTTTATTTTATTTTTTGGAATTTATACACTGAATCCTTACCTAAATTTGGGTGAGAATGATTCCTACATATTTTTTATAAGTAATTATATATATAAATCCTATTTTACTCACTATAGCTCTTTATTAAAATAATAATTTAAAATAAATATGAATTTATTATTTTAGCATATAGCTAACTGCTCCGAATTAAGTACATAGCCCATTTTTGTCAACGTAGCCATTTATTTTACAAAAACTATAATCGCGGAGGAGAAGTCTCTGATGGAGGCAGGCAGAGGCAGAGCCGCAGAAGGCCCAAAGGCCTAAAAGGGTTATTTGAAGTGATGTAAGTGCCTATGTCACCTATTTCGAATTATTATTATTATTGTATTATAGTTGACCTGACCATATATCTATGGATATGGAGAAACAGAGAACAAGTGGAGTCTCCTTTTTTGAGGGAGCTTAACACACGGATTTTCAGGGATGCACGGATATGGCAGTGAAAGAATTCCTCTTCTTGCCAGACAAGTAAGCGATTGCTTTCTTATTTTCAGTTTCCGGTTCATCAAACGCCTTCTTTGTTTTTGTTTCACTTAGCGATGCTCCTTTTGCATGATTTCGATGTTCATGGAATGTTTCAATTCCTTTTAGATTTTCACTGGTTGAGGATTATGTCGTTTAGAGATTTCAGTTCTAGTGTATGGAACTTTTTGAGCTGTTAGAATACTTAAAATGTTGTTACAACTGATTAGGTAATTCTGGATTTTCACATAGTTTAATTGCAAATATATCTGAAGAATGCTTTAAGTTGGGGGCGAGTTTGTTAGCTTCCGTGTTATTCAGTTATTTGACATGTTAGGGGTGATTCTGTTACGATTTTAGAGAGGGTGGTGTGCGTGAATTCTAGATCTTTCTTATTGCTTGCGCTTGATTAGGGTGGAAGAAGAGGAAATGCTGCTGAAGAAGACGGTCAGCTGACTGACCTTGAACACGGAGATGCTGTGCCGGTAATGTGGAATTCAACTGAAATGTTCTCTTTAACAATGTGCCTTGTATTGAACTGTTTCCACTTTTCTGTTAGGTGCGCTAACTTTCTTCTTGTGAATACAGGCAGCAAATGTGGGATTTGGTAGAGTGATATCACTTGTAAGATAGTGTCGTTTTGTAGCTCTTTGGTTAGTCAAAGTTGTTGGTTGCTACTTGCTTCTTGCGTAGGTATTTTACATGAACTTTTGTTGTCAGGCGAAGCCCGAAGCAGGCAGTCTGATTATTGCCACAGTTGCACTGTTGATTGCTTCAACTTCTAGTATACTAGTGGTAATGTGCTAAAGCTATGCCTGAGAACAATACTACATTGCCTCGTCTTCCCTGTGTCAAGGATGCCTTTTAATCTTATTTGCATTTTAATGTGAATTTGGCAGCCAAATTTTGGAGGGAAGATAATTGATATTGTGTCAGGAGACATTCAAACACCTGAAGAGAAATCTGAGGCTTTGAGTGCTGTCTACAGTACAATATTTGCAATCGTTGTTATTGTTGTGATTGGGTATGTTTATTTTACTATACTAGTAAAGATAGGTTATACCTTTTGGTATGCATTGAATTTTTCATCACTTCATCATGAGATAGATGATAAAATTCTTTTCTGTCGATTCTCTGTATAAAGAATCTAAAGCCATTACAATTTCTTTTCAGAGTGAGACTTAGTTGTTCAAATTGACTGGTTAAGTTCAACCTTTTAACTTGTTCGTACATTCTTCCATTCAGTTCGATTTGCACAACAATTCGAGCATGGTTGTTTTCATCTGCCAGTGAGAGGGTTGTTGCTCGCATAAGAAAGAATTTGTTCAGTCATCTTGTTCGCCAGGTAATGACTGTAACCCTGGTTTCGTCCTGTGGTGTTTTCTATTGGGATAGAATGTTAAATCAGAAAAAATCACTTGACTTTCTTCAAATTCTTTAAACTTTTCGTAGGAGATAGCATTCTTTGATGTTACTCGGACAGGGGAGCTCTTAAGTAGGCTGTCTGAAGATACGCAGATCATAAAAAATGCTGCAACTACAAATCTGTCTGAGGCTTTGAGGAATCTTTCGACTGCATTTATTGGTCTTGGATTCATGTTTGCAACTTCATGGAAGTTAACATGTAAAGTCTTGATCATCATATTGGTTTTCCGTCTACAATTCCTTCAATGATTATGCTTTCCTGCAATCTTTTCAGTGTTGGCTTTGGTTGTTGTTCCGGTCATATCGGTAGCTGTGCGTCAGTTTGGTCGCTATGTTCGGGAACTTTCTCACAAGACTCAAGCTGCTGCTGCAGTGGCTTCTTCTATTGCTGAGGTACCCTTGAAAAAAATTCCCAATTAAATCTCCATTCTGCAATCGATTGTTCCATTCTCCTGAACTGAGTATAGGATCATAGAAAATAGGTTACTGAACTTGGAATTATTGAAGCTCATTGTTTCAATAGATACTAAATATAGCATCTTCTGCTGTAAATTATATGGCGGAGAAAAAGCACATGACCCAGAGGTGAGAGAAGAAAAGGAAGAGAATGTAGTAATAATCAACAGATGGTCACACTAAGCTGCAATATCTCCATATGGTCTTTAAGTTATATGTCTTCCAACATAAGGATAAGTACATATATTTTTCGTTTGCTTTCTTCACTAACATATGTTGTCCATATAGGAAACATTTGGTGCTGTGCGCACGGTAAGATCATTTGCACAGGAAGAATATGAGATCTCACGTTATTCTGAGAAGGTTGAGGAGACGCTAAAGCTTGGACTCAAACAAGCGGTGAGTTCGTAATATCATATTTGTGTGTGTTCATGTTGCTGAAGTCTCTTCTAATGTCTTGTGACTTATGTTTTTCTCCTGTAGAAAGTAGTTGGTTTCTTCTTTGGAGGTCTTGGTGCCGCTTCAACATTGTCAGTCATTGTAGTAGTCATCTATGGTGCTACTCTGACCATCAAAGGCTCAATGACTCCAGGATCTCTTACATCTTTCATTCTTTATAGCTTAACCGGTAATAAATTGAGCAAATAGATGCTTTATCAAATGCTCTACATGAGTCACCCACCAGTCTTTCAAGACTGGAACATGCATTTCTTGATTTACTGTATTATTTGCAGTCGGATCATCTGTATCTGGACTATCTAGCTTATACACAGTAGTCATGAAAGCTGCTGGAGCGAGTAGGAGGGTCTTCCAACTCTTAGATCGTGTCTCGTCCATGCCAAAATCAGGAAATAAGTGCCCTCTGGGGTTAGTTTCTGAACTGATGCTAATTATGTTGTGGGGTTATCTATTTAAGACTGCAAGAACATCACAAGTGGCCTAACTCTGGACATATTAACTTTCTGTCCTTCATCCTCGAAATGATAGTTGTTTGACATCTTCTTTACAAAAAAAATGTTAGTCATAAACTCAGTTCTACCTGGGAAAGTTGCATACTGAACCATGAAATACAACTTCTTGATCTGAAATTCTGGGGGTGTGATTTATTGTCAAGCTGTGTGATCATATCTCTTCAGTCTATAAAACTAGTTCTGGAAAACTGCTTCAAATTTTTTATGTTCATTGTTGATTCTAGAGTACAACTGAATCACTATTCAGCAACAGAGGAATCGATTAAGTTTTCAACCTAGAATGAGATCTCGTGAGCTTCATTTAGGATTCATAGAGCCATAATCTTTATTATGACAGAGATGAAGATGCGGAGGTAGAGCTGGATGACGTTTGGTTTGCTTATCCATCCCGCCCTAATAATATGGTCCTTAAGGTACCGATATATCTTCACTTCTGTGTTTAAAGCAATCTAATTGTTGCAAACCTCATACTAGATTCTTTACATTTTGCTGTTTTAGGGAGTAACGTTAAAGTTACACACTGGTTCAAAGGTTGCTCTGGTAGGTCCAAGTGGTGGTGGAAAGGTAACACTTGGCTTTCAAGTTTCAATTCCAGTTTGTTATTTGCTCATGTTCATGCCTTGCCATGTCATACAAAATGCAAGATTGATACAATGGTTTTGAAGAGAGAAATACTGTAAAGTAGGAATAACTTATAACCTAGAGTACATTGTTTCCTTTTCCCTCTGCTGCAGACCACCATAGCAAACTTGATTGAGAGATTCTACGACCCCAAAAAAGGAACGATTATGGTGAATGGCATTCCTTTGATTGAAATATCTCATGAGCATCTACACAGAAAGGTAATTTTGTTAATGGGTTTATATATTAAAGTGAATCTCTTGAAATCTTCTAGCTAACTTTTTAGCACATTTGCTTTAAGTTACTTCTGAAAATAATGGTGAGAATTTCATATAGTTTTATACTCAATATAACTTTTTATTCTCTAATACACAGATCAGCATTGTGAGTCAGGAACCTGTTCTTTTCAACTGCTCAATTGAGGAGAATATTGCATATGGATTCAATGGGAAAGCAAGCAGTGCTGACATAGAAAATGCGGCTGTAAGTCTCAAGCTTTTCCTTGCCACCAATATCCAGCACATATATTAAGCGAGTTTCTGCTCTCTCCAATAACAAGCAGAAAATGGCAAATGCTCATGAGTTCATTTCCAAGTTTGGTGAGAAGTACCAAACATTCGTTGGAGAACGCGGAGTGAGGCTTTCAGGCGGTCAGAAACAAAGAATAGCCATTGCCAGAGCTCTGCTGATGAATCCCAGAATCCTACTTCTAGACGAGGCAACCAGCGCCCTGGATGCTGAGAGTGAGTACCTAGTTCAGGTGAGCTCTCCTTGACGCTTCAAACACCTTATGAGGTATCGCGCTTCATCTTCTAACGTATGTTACGATGCTGTAGGATGCCATGGATTCTCTGATGAAGGGCAGGACGGTGCTGGTCATAGCTCATAGGCTTTCGACTGTTAAGACTGCTGACACCGTGGCAGTCGTTTCTGACGGTCAGATTGTAGAAAGCGGCACTCACGACAATCTGTTGAGCAGAGACGGAATCTACACTGCTTTGGTTAGGAGACAGTTACAAGGACCTGTACCTCAAATCTAGTTACACTAAATGTTTTGCATTCTTCTCTACTAAGTTGAAAAATTATCTGATATAAAATTTATTGTCCAGTGACTTGCACTTGAATCAAAGATTGGGTTTTAAAACCAGCCTTGCTTCTCATGTTTAGTTATATTTTGACCTACACTTGTGAATCGTTGCAAAAACTATTGATTTCTATAAGGTCAAAATTGCATTTTGCTTTTGAGATACCAGATTCTTATTGGCTAAATAATTATATATGATATGCATGTTAATTAGGTAGCTCCCATCGATTAATTTTGGGCAAATTAATTTATAAAACCTTAAATAGTGGAACCACCACTTGAATATAGGATTTCACTATTCGTATTAATAAATAATGACAAATCCTATGCTCAGTAGTCAAAAATTATGAAGCCATAAATTCTGCATCTTATTTCAACTTTTATGTATGAACTGACAAAACACAATCGTAATTCGTAAGCAAAATACTTGTGGGGACATTATTAATGAACTCACCTTTTTCTCTCAAACTAAAGCTGTGTGACATCAATATCTATTACTATTATTTATTTGCAGTAGAAGGGCTATATTTATTTTGCAATGATGAAGTGCTTATTACTATTATTATTATAAATTACATGACTATTATACCACAGTAATATTATAGTTTTGTTATGACAAAATGTTTTATCCCATTTTTGGGATCATTTAACAACAGTATCTCATTGTGATGGTAAAAACAATGCAACCAGAAAACTTGAGTGTAATTTTTGTTTGGAATTGTTCTTTTTTATAGCCATGTTGATATTTTGGAGTAGAGACAAACCCTAAAGAAAGGACAATGACGCGCCGGTCACAAATTCTACACATAAATATAATTTCATTTTTTTCTTTAGTTGGAAACATAGAAAAATGGAGATTAACTCCGGAATTGACTGCTGTAAGAGTTGAAATTTTAGTTTTTATCACTGATTAAGTCGGGAAAAAATTAGACAGATGACTGAATAAATAGGTGTTAACTCATTAGCATACGTAATTTTCTAGAATCTGAAACAGAGTTACCTAACTTATTCCAAAACAATCATAAGTACAAATTGCCAACAAATGGAGCACAAATAAATATAAACAATGACAAGGAACATACAAAATTCACCTTTTGATCAAAATTAGTGAAAAACAAGCACCAATTTGGGACTGCCTCGACAAGAACTAATAAATGCCTTCATTTTGGTAATGATTCCATGAAATACCTAATATTCTTAACATCTTCTTCCGTTTCTGGATACTTTTGTGGCCTAAAAAGCTTCCACATTCCAACAGTGGAATGTGGACTACGAACTGCAGATTTCTCTGCAAACCTTCCATATATCTTCTCACAATCCGGATATGGCTTCACATACATGTTATAGAATCTCAACCTACTCATCTTAACCAACTTCCTCAAACCAACTTCGTCCCCTAGTCCGCCTCTCGACCTCAAATGATCAATCACATTGAAACGAGGAACGATCTGCTTATCAAAGTTCACCCCTAGGTACTCAGGAACCTCAACCAAACACTCAACACCAAACTTCATTTTACCGACCAAAAACTCAATCTTCCTCTCGATGTCCTTTATGTCATAGAGGATCACCCTAGGCTCCTTCCACAGCACCGTAAACGCATCTCTATATATCAAGCCATGTTTCCTCAGGCAATCAACCCTCAGCTTCACTTTGTACCCAGCCCTAAACTCTCCATCCCCCAAAATACTCTCCTTGATTGCCAACCGGCATTTCAAGCTCCGTAGCATCTCCAAACAATGTGAGAGCTCCCCATTTTCCAAACCAAGAACCTGTGGCTCTCTCACCACCTCCCTCCTAACATCATTCAAGCTGAATCCCAAATCCACAAACTCATCAAGCAACGGTTTCAATCGCTTCTCCACTCCAAATGCAAGAATCCTAGGATTTAAACGTATAACCCTATTAATTTCACCTCTGCAGATTCCAATTCCCATCAAGAACTCAACTTTATCGCGCAGTTCATCCTCAATCGACATGATCGCCATAGGCACATTCTCTAAAACCCTAGTGACAGTGGCCTCAGTAAACCCCAAACCCTTCAAACACCCCACACGCCTAGAAACATCATTAGGGCTTAACCCAAATTTCGAGGCTAATTCAAGAATGTTACTGATTGCAATTGACGAGATATTGTGGATACCCAACTGATTAATACCCAATCTCCAGTTTTCTAAGAAAGCAAGCTGCAGAACTCTGGGACAGCTGGTTACTGTCGAAACAAGAAATTCTCGAGAGGGGTTTAACGACAGCAATATCTTTAAACAATATTCTATTTCTAGGGGGGCTGAATTCTGTAAAAAATCATTCTTTTTGAAGAAATTAGGGAGCTCGTGCGGCGGGAAGCCATACCTCCGGAAGAGATTGCAGAGAGGATTCAGATTTTCGTGATGGGATGGTGAAGTTGTGGAGATCGATTGAAATAGTCGATTCCGGAATGGAGGAGTGTTGAAGGAAATTGATGATTTTGCGATATAATGAAACAAGGGTTTGATTCGAATCGCCATTGTTTGCTTATTATTGCAGCTCGCCTGAATTTGACGCAGGGCTGAGTTTGTATTGAGTCGGGAAGGGACATTTTGCAAATTCGAGATAGTAAATTACTAAATTTTTTAAAAACGAGTAAACCCTTCCAATTTCATGATCAATATGTCTGTTTCATTTTAGAACATTACATATACTATTATATTTTTGCCGTCATTTACGTTCAATATTTACAAATAACCAATCACCATGACTTATCCAACACTTAGTATTTTTATGAAATTTCTCCACTTAATATATATATTTTTCTATTTAAAATACATTTTTATAAAAACAAATCTTTGCTGTTATAATGGTAAAAGAAGTAAAACAATAGTATCATATATACTATTTGTGAGTAGAAATATAGACATATAGTATGACAGGATTATGACGATCTTGTCATCATTAGCCATAGTTTGAAAAAATAAAATGGTTGAATATGGATTGAAATATTTTTCTTAGTTTGTTCAAACGATTTTTGTACAAGGATTAAAATATGTTATATCCGAACTTTTTTTTAAATAAAAAAAAACTTATATCCGAACATTTAAAATCCTAAATAGTGATTTTTGAAAGAATTAGATCACTTCAATATTCTCTTTATTTTTGTTTTACTTTAATTTTTTATATTTTTGAAATGAAAAAAGTAAATATCAGATTTGCATTCTTTATTTACATAATTTTTAATTATAATAATTTTTAATACAACTTATGGGAATGAAAATATGTTGGTTAATTTTGCAACTCTTTGAAAAAAAATAAAAATTGAAATTTATTTTAGTTTTATTATAAATTTATAGATGAATAATTAGTTATATATATATTAAAGTAGAATTTCAAAAATATTTTTTATTTATGAATGTGTATGAAAATATTTATTTATTATGATGCTTAATACTCTAAAATAATGATGTGTAATGTTAATTATCACTGCAAAATAATTTATGTTTATATACACATTCAGAAGTATATTTAAATCACTTTTATAAAACTTAAAATTAGATAAGTATTTGAATAAGCATGTCTGAGGGTTAAACTTAGTCAAAATGATTATGTGTTAATTTATTTTGTTGAAGTTTCTTTTTTCGATATCAAATAATTAATAATGAGAATATGATTTATCTTCTTACTGGTCTATTCAAACTGCACTAATAAAGAGATATAGATGGCCTAACATTGAAAAAAAAAGTTAAGGGATTTGAAGTCACATCTAATATGTGAATACCTAAATATTTTTATAGTTAAATATAATTTTACTTTAACTTTATCTTAATATTATTTTTAAAATATATAAATTATTCGATAATAGTTATTATCATTATATGATATATTTTAAATATCACGTCCACACGTCATAAGCGGGTATACTACTAATTTTGTTAACCGAAGTGCTTAGGCTCTCGTACAATATTTTCACATTGGGAATTGTATTGGAAAGGTTTATTTAATTAGGTATTTTTGAAGAGATGCAGAGCAGGAGTGGACCCCCAACCAAACAAGTTACAAGTTTTAAGAAGTTGATTATCCCAAACGAAAGTTGAAAAACTGGATTGAACCGAACAGAAGTATAACAATATCAAGTATATGAAAAATTCCAATAGTTATTAGATGTATCTACGTATCAATGATCGGCTCATTGCAATTAAGGGATGAATCGAGCTGTAAACCAAACAAAATGAGAGAGAGAGAGAGAGAGAGAGAGCACAACACTATTTTGACATAGCTTCAACAACAGCTCGAAACATCATCTAAGGGATACCATCTGACTTCAGCAATAAATGCATTACGACACAAGAAAGGTAAACCATATTACAATTCACAGTGTCTCAAGCACTGGAGATGAACATATTGTTAGTCCCCATTTTGAATGGGGCCTAGACAGAGTAGACGGCGATCTCATTGTTGAATTCGATGAGCCAAAGCCACTAGTTGCTCCCACCTCCAAAAAGGTATCCCAGGGAAGATCCACCACCTGGGGCAGCATGGACTTTAGTAGAAGGTCGATCCTGCAAAATTTGATCCCAATGTTACTGGTGGTAACAAAATGGCATTGATCAACTATAGGGGCATGGTAATCAAACACGGGGACTAATTGCGACCAAAGTTTCATAACATAATTGATCTTGGAATAGTGATAACTCAATATTTTGAAGCAGATAAAACACTGGTAACATCTAATTAAGCAAATAAACATGAATAGGACTGCTAAAAACAATATCATATGAACACAATCGGAACCCAATCCACTTGACACCGAATTTAATTCAATTACTCCACCTTAAGAAAGCTAACAAGTTGGCTTTTTTACAATATGAATCCAATAATAAGAGCACATAATTTCAAGCAAGCCTTCTCTGAGGGTCACGCTGTCCTTACCCCTAGATACCTATGTTTTAGTTGTACGGTACTTTCTGTACAAACGCCACCTTGTCCAAGGTGGAGATATGCAAGCTAGTGTTTTTCAAGTGATCAAGAAATTTCTCGCAATGGAAAAATATTTTGAGAGAAACATCAAAAGATAAAAGAAATAATATTATGATGATGGGAGCTAGACTTTGTTAAAGCTTTGCTTCTTACCATTTTTAAAAAAATGTTTTTCCACTTTCAGTTTGATCATGATTTTATTATATTAATATTCTTAAATGCTCTGAGCAAACGTTAGAAGAAAATCTATCTTGAATTCCAGCAACCTAGCCTATTTGCACAGCCTAAACCTTATTTCTCAAAAGCCTGCACTTAATTTTCATATCATACTATTCATTCTATCTGACAATGTGTAAAAAATCAGATATCTATTTTAAATGCCAACTGAAGATCTCAACTCATCAACTCAAACTCCTTATTTTTAGGCATTCCAAATACATTTTATCTTAATACATTTCTAAATCCTTCAGCTTTTTCTCATTACAAACCAAAAACAATACTTCATCCGTCTCATAAAAATATGTTCACTTTCTTTTTATGTTTGTCCCTAAAAACATGCTCATTTCTTTCTTTCCTTTTTTGTACATTATCCCACCACAAATTATTACAATAATATTATTACCCTCACTAAACAATTTATTTACTATCACTTTACATAACAAATAACAATAACCCTTAAGTGAGACTTTTTCCCCACTCACAATCCGTGTTGTTAGGAGCGCGTGGCGCATCAAGGCATTTGGATAAAAATCCGGGGCGACGAGGCACCCTATGTGTAGAATGAACTGAAGCAGAAGAAAGAATGAATTTTATGGACAAGAAGAGAAGAAATGAAGGAAGAAGAAAGAAGAATTAATTGAGAGAAGAAATGAAGAAGAGGGAAAACGTTTAATTGTCTTGGGAAGAGGAGAGATAAGTGTTTTGAAAAATGATTGTGAAATGTCTTGGGAAAAGGAGAGAGAAAAGGTGAGGCATTTAATAGCAAACATATGAATTTGAAAAATAAAAAAGAAAGTTGAAAGGTACTCTGAGGGTTTATCCCGCGCCCCAACCGCCTCACGAGCGCTCCGTGAATGGCGCGCACCCCAACCTCCTTGGGGCGCGATTCCAGTCGCGCCCTAAGCGCCCCACGCCCAAGGCACGCTTTTAATAACAATGCTCGCAATAAAAACAGCGGTAAAGTGGAACATTTTCTCCACTTACAATACAAACAACACTAGATTTCTTAAAAAAATTGTACCAAAAGATTTGTGCATAAATTTTATGAGACAAAGGGAGTACTAAACTTGAACATAGCACAGACATTTCATACAGGCTGGAAATAGTAAGAATTTGATGAACAAGGAAAAGCAGTCAAGCACCTAAATTCACTAGTTACGAGGAGCTTGCAACTTAACACATTGCTCAAGGATACCACTAATAGGAAATATAATAAACATTGTATGGGAAGCAGCTATTGTATATTGACAAAAAATACTTAACACATTGCTCAATGATACCACTAATAGGAAATATAATAAACATTGTATGAGGAAGCAACTATTGTACATTGACAAAAAATGAGATGGTGGGAGTACTAAACTTGAACACAGCACAAACATTTCATACAAGCCTGGAAATAGTAAGAATTTGATCAACAAGGAAAAGCAGTCGAGCACCTAAATTCACCGGTTACCGGGACCTTGCAACTTAACACATTGCTCAAGGATACCACTAATAGGAGATATAATAAACATTGTATGAGGAAACAGCTATTGTATATTGACAAAAATTGACATGCATACCGTGAGAAAGTTCCC
Source organism: Monilaria moniliformis (assembly GCA_034509125.1). Lineage (NCBI taxonomy): Eukaryota > Viridiplantae > Streptophyta > Magnoliopsida > Caryophyllales > Aizoaceae > Monilaria > Monilaria moniliformis. The sequence continues at coordinate 13,529 of JAYDZE010107817.1, forward strand.
AGTGTTCTGTCCATCAGCACGGTAATAGTTATTCTTCTGGTTTCCCTGGATACCAGCAGGAATCTGCTTTGGAGCATCATCAGATGGTGCAGCAAAAGGCTGCTTTTCCGGTATCACACGAGTAACTGGGGCTGGCTTCTCAACAGGTGCCCGCACATTGTTTGTGGCAGGTTTTGGAGCAGGATCTTCCCCACCTCCAAGAAGGTAGCCCAAAGAACTCTGCCCTCCACCACTGCTAACTCCACGACCCATTTACTCTGTAAAGATGGAAATTCAATTTCCTTCACTACATAACTCAAAAAAGAAAAAAGGAGAACAAATCAGATAGTAAGGTTCTACTATGATTCACATATCACATAAATGGTTTGAAAAATATCATGCTTTTTGTCATTTGAATGGGATTAAGAGAATTTGTTATTAGATTACACCAAAAGATTATGTGGCGACATAAATTCAACATACTTGAATCAGCAAATTATGGTGTTTATCTTCAGTATTATTTTTCCTTTTTGATGAATAATAGTTCAAATTATAAATAAGATCTGATTTAAATTCTAAAGCTTCAAGTTTCGGCATCAAATATTGAGTCTCTCTCTCTCTCTCTCTCACACACACACACACTCCATTTTCTACTAAACTACACAATTTTGCACCCGATAAAATTAAAACAGAATACCAATAAACTGAATTAATTCTGAATTACATAAGAAACAGCTCCTCTCGTATATCCAGTGACTGATCGCAACTGACAGAAAAGTAGAAAATGTCTGACTAACATTATAAAAGCAACAAAATAAAATAATTACGAATGAACAACATATGTTATGGAACTGAAAATGATAGACCGATGTCGACATCAGTTTCCCAGCAGCACAAATAATATTTTTCTACGAACTAAAACGATAGATCTGAATGAAAAACAACAGAAACAATCACAATTCTGCATCATTCAAAGCTTCGGCATCAAATCAAAATATGTAAGAGAGAGAGAGAGGGGTCGTTACCTGTATTGTGGTGGATCAGATCTGATCTGCGGAGAGAAGATAGCAAGTGGGGAGAGTGAAGGTTACTGCTGTCACTGTATATATATAGATAGATAGATAGATACTAATTATAATGACGTCTGATTTCTTTTTAGATCAATGAAGTCTGATTTTAAATTACAGATAATATATTTTTTAGTTTTTATTTATTTATTTTATTTAGCTAATTTTATATTTGTTAGCTCGGAAAAAAAATTGTTTGGTCAGTTTAAAAACAAAAATGTCAAACTTTTTTTTCATTAATTATAAAATAAGTATTCTTAGAGTAAACTACAAAAAGAGTAATTATACTTTATGAGTCACATTTTTTGAGTATTTATTAAAAAAAAATGACTTTTACGGTAATTATACTAAAACATAATATCGTTTGGAATATTTTACATTTTTTACCTTTTTGACAAAACTGATCAGAAACCATTTGAATGCATTTTAGCCTCTTTCACACACACACTCTTCTCTTTCTTCCCTTTACTCCTCTCTCATATCTACTCTTTTATCTTTTTTCTTCTTTACTCTTCTCTTCCCTCATTCATCTTTCATCTTTCTTCTTCTTCATAGTTTCCTCTTCAACACAACTCTTTACCAGGAAGCTTATGCAACTCAAAAGTGCTAGTGCAAGTGACTGGGCCTTCATTGGTTTATGCAACTCAAGAAAATTAGTCCCTGCAAATGCACTTTTAACTACCAAGGTGTTGAGCCCATGTACCTTTGCAAAACCATAACATGTGCAAAATGCAAGACTGTAAATTTGAGCTTGTAGTTCCTTACTTGGTAGCAAAGTAAATATAACTTGAGAGGAAATAAAATAAATATTTTATCAACTATTTCAGAACACAAACTATGTAAATCTGCATTTTGCTTAGACTTTATACAATTGAGTCATTTTTAATCAAAACTTGAAAAGCACTCAAACTACTTGACCTGAAATTTTTTTAAACACGAAAAACATTTTAAAGCCACAATAAACTTGCACAAATATGAATGGTGCAATAATGGAAAACAAGATATAGAGAAAAAAAGGAAAACGTTGCGTTGAAAATGAAATTGTGAAGAAGAAGAAGAAGAAGAAGAAGAGAGGGTGTCAGGAGAAGAAAGATGAGAGTTAGAGTGTGTGTGTGTAAAAGAATGCCATCGGATGGTTTAGGGGTAGTTTCGTCCAAAAAATAGGCAAAAAATTGAAAAGATAGCTCAAATGATATTATGACATAGTATCGTTACAACAAAAGTAAAAAAAATTTATAGATACCACAAATGTGTGACCCCTGAAGTATAGTTACTTTTTTCTACTGTGTTTCTAATGTGTAACCCGTAATAATTCAACGGCAAATCTTCTTATGTTGTAATTTAATATCAGTTTATATTATTGTTATAACTATAATATATGAAATAGTACTTGTATAAATTACCTGAAATATCATGACTGAGTTGTGAGCTTGTGAGTATTATATCTTATGAAGCTTGTAAGACAAAAATTTATTTGTGAGCATCAACCCATCTAAATCTTGAAAGGCCAAAATTGAGTTATGAGTATCATTTCTTCTAGAGCTTGAAAAATCATAACTAAGTTTTGAGACCCGTTTAGAACTTTTACACTCAGTATCCGTCCTAAATATGATCAAAATTTAATTTACTACCTAATCTCGTTCCAAATTGGTATATTTAATACCCACTAATTTATATAATTGTATTCATCCTAATCTCTTTAGTAAATGATTTTTTACATGTTCTCGTCTAACCCGTATAATAATACATGTTAAATCTATCGATTTATATGGTAAATAATATAAATATAAAAGACCAAAAATAAAATTCAGAATATAAATTTGGAAATTGTACAATTGATACAACTCATTTTAAATTTAAAAATCCATACACATAACCATCTCATTAAAATCCAATCAAAAATTATTTTACCACTCGTTTTTTTATTTCAAATCAATTTATATTATAGTAATATCCACTACTTAATCAACTTATTTAAATTTATAAAATATATAAATAATCAAAATTGAATCATTAACTTAATTGGTTATCAGTTTTAAAAAAATATGAACATTACAAAATAAATATTAATAATTAATGAATAAATAACAAAGAATTATTACGTAAGTTTGGTGGTTTTTCTTATGAAATATAATTTTCATACATTAAGGGAATGTGTTGGGTACTTCAATTTATTTTCTCATATTTTATGTTTTGAAATATACTAATAAAATATAGCTATGTGACAAACATATGATTTTAACTCATCTAGTAGATACAATTAGGAAGTAAACAGTTAGTTAGGATGTACAACTATGAAGAAAACAGCTGTGAAGTCTTCAGTTATGACCAAGATCTTGAAGATACATCAAGTATTTATGAATAAAAAAAGGACTCGAAGAAAAAGCAGAAGAGAAGACGGTATACAAGAACATAGCTGATAGGATACCAGTTGAAAGATGTGGCCAGTTAGCTATGACATAACTACAAGTGTACACAGTAATATCACAGACACCAAGCTCAGAGACAACTGACTTCTACACAGCAAGGACAAATTATGCAGCTAGTATTGACCTAGCTTTCCTTGCGGGCTAAAAAAAAATATCTTCCGTACTTTGACACCTCTGCGGAACGAATCTGATGTTGCGAAGATTTTCGTACAAGATTACAAACGGCAAAAGCGACATGTCAACAACAACCTACAAATTCAAACGGGAAGAATATTAATGTCACGGTCAAAGTTTGATTGATATTCCTACAACAATACTATTTTAGATCGAGGCCTATAAATAGAGAAAGATCTCCAACATTTGAAGGTTGCTAGTTACGATGAACAACCACACAATCAAACGTTCAAAAGCTCTCTATAACTTACATACTCAAGCATATAGCAGCAAAGTAACCCCATGAAATCAACATGTAAGCTTTCTTCAAGCTCTTAATTGAGATCACATATATATTTCCTTTTATCTAAGCTAGACTTTGTAAACATTCTAAGCTTAGATCGAGCAAACTCAGCCTTATATTGTTCTTCATTGTAAAGGTTTGATCACCTAGTTTGAACAAATTTCAACCTTACCCATGACCCATAAAGTAGGAGTTAAGTGTTTTTTAAAAAAAAGCAAGTAAGTGACAAAGTGTTCGTCGTCTAAAAAGAAAGGAAGATTCAGTTACAACCATTTAATCTGTAGGTAATAAAAGATTAAGTTCTTGCCGGGTGTAAACAAAGTTCATTAAACAAGAAGTTAAATTCCTTGTATCGAGAAGTAAGAGATATCAGTTAGTGGATTAACAGATGTTGCCGGATCATGGACGTAAGAGGGTTTACTCAAACCACGTTAAACTCTGTGTTGTTTTATTATGTTTATCAATTAAGTATCATTGAATTGTCATTACAAACTACAAACTACACACATTTTGCATTCCACTTCATACAACTAGGTGTCTTACATAACTAGCCTGCATTAATATTGACTAAGCAATAATAACGGGTAGTTAAGCCACCAAATTTCGTACAGAGACATTTAATTATCCAACTGATAAGCTTTCAGCTTTCAGTAAGTTAGTTAATCGTCAATCACTCTTAATAAGCCAACAACTCGAATTAATTATAAGTTAGTTGTCTTAGCCATATTATAGAAGTCATCCGAACTCAGCTTTAAACCTAGCTGTCCAGATTTATACTTAGGCAAAAATCAACGAAAATTTTTAATGGATGTATTTTCTTATGAAGATTTAATTCCAATGAATGAATTTCCCTTCTCCATGATCTTTCCAGGTTAATATAGAAAAATTAAATTAAACAAATTTATTTAGCTCTGCTATCTAGAACGTAGATAGAGCATGCAATTTAGAATTTAAATTATAAACATGCATACTACGGATCTGAATACATACAGGGGTTTGATATCTAAATATCAGAAGATTACTTGCGCTTCTCCACGCGTAGATCTTGACATCAATCCTAGATCTTCTAACATATTCCCAATTCTAGGTTTGAATATTGGTGTGGGCAATAACTATCAAACCTATAGGATTAGAAAAAAAAAAGAAAAAAAATGCAGAGAGAATTGCAGTAGAAAACGTGAATCGTTATAATTTCTTCTTCTTCTCTCCTATTTATAGAATATATATGGACTAGATTAGAGATCTAAGAAAATTTGGACTAGGCCTCCCTATTAGGCTTTTACTAACTAAATTGAGCCCCAATTTAATACAAGTCCAATATAATATTAATTTGGACCACTATAAAAAATAATATCGACTTACTCGTCCTAATCCCAATTACGGATAATATGGGCTTCCTTTCAATTATTTTATTTCTCGTGTTTAGGATTCTGATATCCATTAATTAATTTAAACATGTTGTTAGCTTTAATAGATAATATCTTTTACTAAGAGTAGTCTAGTTCAAAAGCTTAATTTGTTATCATTTGGAATAAATTACAAGTCTGTCGGACTTTTGTAAAATAAAATATTTTCTGAACTCCTCTTGGGGATATAATCAATTTGGACTCTCTCGGGACACGATTCAATGCAATAATAATTCTAGCACCACTAGATATTAATTACCACTGCCCAAGATACTAGGATTCTTGGGTTATGAAAAATCTGCACCTTTTGATAAGTCAAAGCAGTGCATAACCAATAGTGTATGCTCAATGTTATATACAAAGATTATAAATAAATAATCACCGAGATCTCGTCTTTTGGTAATCAGCAAGAAAAACTTATCTCAACGTGAATCCATTTAGTGCTATACCACACTAGTGTCATTTGTTTACCCAGGTTAGTAAACATTTGGACTGACACTGCAACCTTTTACGATAAATCGTCAAGTCTATCTAGGTTGTGAAACTTCTTAATTTTCTTCTGCAAAGCACCGATTGAGAGATCTTTAGTGATGACCTAACTACCATTTAGTATACAATGCAGAAGACCTAAACTTACTTGCTCGATTATAATCACAGATTATATTTGCTTAGAATATAATCACCAGATTATAAAGGGTAAACCATGCAACAATAATATCTCTTCACAAGAGCCGGAGAATGGTAGTTCTTAGGATTATTAATACATAAGCAACTCGTAAAGCATGCTTTCTAGTATACAACCCCAATATTTTCTCCTATACACCAGTAATTAATTGCTCGATATAAACTATTACCTTACCAATTAAGTCTAAAATTAGTTTTAAATTTTCATTTTCAGTAAATAGTTGATTATCAAGATTGATTATCTTATAAGTATAAATATATTTTTCCACTTTCGGTTCGCATTTGCCAAATGTTAGTTAAGGACGATTAATTTATAACAATTTATTATGTTTAAGTATTACTACAAGAAATTGTGTTGTAAAAGACTAAAAAGTGAAATTGATGGGATACTAGGTAATTAGACTTGTCAAATGGGCTGGGTCGGCCCGGCCCAAGCCCAATATGGGCCAGCCCAGGACCGGCACGACAGCAGAATGAAGCGGGTTTGGGCTGGGCTACTCGGTTTAAATGGGCTCTATTTGAGCCTTTTTTAAAACTCAAGACCGGCCCGAGCCCAAGCCCATTTGAAGATCGGCCCAAACCCAGGCCCATCTTAGGCCCGACCCAGGCCCAGGCCTAGATAAGGCCCATGTTAAGTACTCTAACTATTAATAAATAAATACCATAATTAGTATAAAGAAAAAAAAACTTTGGTCCAACTGTATATTTTTTTTAGCGTAAAAGGTCAGAGGATTGATTCATTAACTCTATAATCTACATATATATTTTTTAATACTTCTCTTTCTCTTTCTGACAGCTGCCACGACCACATCATAAAAATGAATATATTTCATTCTCTTTCTTTATGTTCTTCACTGCATCTTTCAATTTCTTTTTGTTTTCTCTTTCGGTTCTTCCAAGCCCCTAATGAAATTAAATAGGCAAATTAGACAAAGAAATAGGAAAAATAGGCAAAGAATCAGAGACAGTTGTGTCCAATGACTATAACCTAGCTAAGCCCTAGGATGGAAGATGAAGAAGGACGGTGGCTCTGCAAGACTACAACGGGCAACAACGGCTACCTTATGTTATTCTCTTCTCTTGGTTCCACTTTCAGCCTCCAGCATGCATTTAAAAATATATGTCTTTTTTAAAAAATTAATCACATCTTGAATTCATCTATCTTCTCTCTATTCTTCTATTCTAAAATTCTAAATCTGTTGCCAATTAGTGTTGTGATTGTTGTCGATTTCATCAATTGTTATCGATTGTTGCCGGTTGCCAATTGTTGTTGCTGCCAATTGTTGTCGACTATTGCCGATTTCTGCCTTCAATTGTCAACGTCATAGTGTCGGTTAGATTTAGTTGCTAGTTTTTGTTTTGTATTTGTTTGTTGCCAGTATTTCTATCAATTTCTGGGCTTCTGTTTATTGACTATTGTTGATTTTATTTGTTGTCAGTAATTGTTGGATTATCTTCTACTAGTTTTTATTTGATATTTGTTGCAGCTTGTTGCTCCTGATTTATGCCTCATTTGTTTAGTTGTTCTGCAATTTTTGTTCTGTTTTCTATTATGCACATTTGTTCTGTTTTTTGTTTTTAATTTGTTCTAGATCTGTTTTATTTGTATCGATTATTCGCTGTGAGATTTTGCTGCAAGATTTGTAATATTGTTCAATCTTTTGTTGCGAGTTTTTGCTCAGCAAAATTTGTTGTCAGTTTGTGCGATTATTTGTATTTGATATTTTGCTGCCATTTTTGCCGTGTTTGATTATATCTATTCCATTACTCGATTATTTCTATTATATATTTCGCTTCTAGTTTTTGAGAATAATTTTTTTTTTGGGAAAATCTATTAGTTCATTTTCTAAGACATCACAAAGTGATCGTTTTCCTTTAGAATTCATGTCACCAAATTTACCGCAACAAACAATAGAAGAAGAAATAGAAGAACAAGAAACTCTTATGAAAACTCAAACATCTACTTATACTAAAAAATCACCAATTAGATCTAAGACTAGTAAAGTGTGGAATTATTTTAATTTAAACAATGACAAAGCACTTTGTAAAGCTAAATTCTCATTTAAACCCAATAGTGGCATTGGTACCCTAACTAGGCATTTAAATAATCATCACATGAATTAGAAAGATAATGACTTGTTAGATGATAGTACATAACAAAATTTGGATGTTTCATCTAGTGGCACCATTGAAAATTATGCATATAAACAAAATGAAGTAAGATATGAATTAGCTAAATGAAGTAAGATATGAATTAGCTAAAATGAAGTAAGATATGAATTAGCTAAAATGAAGTAAGATATGAATTAGCTAAAATGCCGAAAATGAAAGAAGAAGATCAAGAAGATTAAGAAGATGAAGACGGTGAACCAGGTTTAGTAATTAATTCATAAGAAGATCAAGAGCCAGATATTGAGAGATTTTACTTTCTAACTACGGATTATTAATATTTAAGTAATCAAGATCGGAATTTTACTTATGATTGGCAAAATTATCTCAATTAGCCAATTTTTGTGAACTTGTATTTTTTTATGTTAATTTTAAATTGGTTTACAACCATCATTTCCTTATTAGAATTTAGAGTTTTCAAACAAAATGTTTAAAATATAAATTTTAATTACTGAATTTCAATAATTAATAGTGAAAATATTAGCCAAGCACGTCACCCGGTCGGGTGGACAATGACTTCCTATCTCACATGGTCGGGTGGAACTGACTGGATCTTGTCATCAACTTCTACCAAGCCGAGTGCTTTGTTGCAAGCCACCTACCCAATCAGATCCTACTCCCTGTTCTCAGCCTCATTTCACCTGGCTGGGTGTATTTTTGCACACGCTTATACCTGGTCGGGTTCAACTCTCTGTAATCCTCGAGCACCTTATTCTTTCACCCGACCGGGTGCAATTTAGGCACTTATCTTATTCGGACGGGTGCTTATCTCTGGCTCCAACCGAACACTACAAAAAATACGCGTTTTACTGGCGGATAAAAAATGCACAGGTAAATGTGGTTACCGAAGGATTACCCGTGTTACTAAAGTGATGACGGAAAAATAATTACCGGTGGACAAAATCCGCCGGTAAAAAATTGACAGGAACGACGGCAAAAAAAAAATAAACAGTGGATTTACGAGTGAATTTTGTCCGCAAATATTACTGGGGGGACAAAATCCGCCGGTAATTTGTATTTTTTATTTAATTTTTTTAAATACAATAAAATATACTAACCCAGTACTCCATTTTAATTAATAATTAATAATTAATAATTAATAATTGTTACAACAAAACCTCTAAACTAAAATAATTGTTCAACTTGGATAGGTGAATGCCTTCCAAATATTCGTATATGCCACAATTTCAATCAGTAAACAAAATATTTCATCCAAACACCAGCTAAGGGGCTGTTTATCCCACTGATTGAAAACCTATTACTGTATATTTCAAAGGCTTCTTTCTACATTTGGTGCATGTGCATAGTAGCCATTATAAACTCAATGTAATCAATTGTCCTATTTCCGTCCACATCAGCCTGGTATAGTACAATGAAAAATAATTAGTGGTAGAAAGAATACACACTGTCAACATAAGCAACATGGGATGGAAGGTGGATTAGATTTAGCAGCCGTAATAGTTAATACAACACAATAGTCTTGAAAGGTTTTAGGGTTAGAAATTGAGTAGGAATTCATTGTATTTCATTGATTGTAAAAGCTAGATTTACACAACCTTTTATAGGTGTATTCTATGTAAGATAAGGAAATAAAAGATATGATATGCTATTATGTTACAAAAAGATTACTTCCATAATAAAAGATATTATTCAATCTTTCCAATACTCCCCCTCAAGTTTAGTAACGGGATTACCGATACTCAACTTGTCCAGTACTTCTGTAAAAATTTTAGAGCTGACGGCCTTGGTTAGAATATCTGCGAGTTGCTCTTCAGACCTGATGTAGGGCAATTCCACAATTCCACTTTCTATCTTCTCCTTGATGAAATGTCTGTCAACTTCTACGTGTTTGGTTCTGTCATGTTGAACAGGATTTTCTGATATACTGATAGCCGCTTTGTTATCACAGAAAATTCTACTTGCATTAGTTGGAGTGAAGCCAATTTCACTTAATAACTTTCGCAGCCAGAGAATTTCTGTTATTCCACTCTTGATTCCTCGAAACTCCGCCTCAGCACTAGATAATGCCACCACCTTTTGCTTCTTACTCCGCCATGTCACCAGGTTTCCTCCCACAAAAGTAAAATATCCTGCTGTAGATCTCCTATCAACAGGATTCCCTGC
>JAYDZE010107928.1:0-23842 GCA_034509125.1 Monilaria moniliformis
ATAGATTAACATTAATTAAATTAATAATTAACTACCTAATTAATTAATTAACAATTCATTAATTTCAATTAATGAGAAGGAGAGTTCAAGCCCTAAACCCTATCGCCACATCCGCTTGGTGGCAGTCCTTCACCACCGCCGCCTGCCTCCGAGAACCGCCGTCTGCCGCCCGCCTCCGAGAATCCGCCGTCCGTCAACCCAGAAAATCACAGAAACCCAAAGCCCATCTAACGAACACACCTCTGCCCTCCAACAGAAAATGAAATCGAAAAGAAAAACGAAATCGACCAGAATGAAATCCAGTAGAATGAAATCGAAGAGAATCGAACAGAAAATCAAATTTTGGCTCAGAAATTCTCACGAAATCATCATAGCCTCCTCAAAATCGAACAAACACACACAATCGAAACTCAAACGAAATTGAAACCCATTCGAAACTCACATCTCAGATTTGTCAATGAAATCATCAAAACCTCACACCATCAGCACTAAATCGGAACAAACAACGACGGTGGCGTGATGGCGGCCATGGAGTGAACGGAAGAGACGGCGGCTGTGGTGCGACAGTACCACTACCGCCATCCGCCACGGGCTTGAGGATAGAGCCGACGAGTCGCAAGGATAGAGCCGACGAGTTTCAGGCACAGACAGAGAGAGAGTGTCGCAGAGAGAGAGAGAGTGTCGCAGAGAGAGAGAGAAAGCGTGTTGCAGCGACAGAGAGAGAGTGTCGCAGAGAGAGAGAGAGAGAGCGTGTTGCAGCGAGAGAGAGAGAGAATGAGGGCATAAATGCCCAATCTCAGCCAAACAGTACCTATCAGACCAAAATGGTCTGATAGAGAAGAAGGGGCCAACAGTACGCGGGCCGGGATAAATAAACTTCGGCCCGCCGGTCCGAGCTAAAATCAAATATTGCCTACCAAACATGAAAATAACACTGTTGGGCCACGATTATTTAACTATCTGGGCCTAATCTTAGGTACCAAACATAGCCTTAATATGTTAGCTAAGGGCATTCGCAAGCAAGCCACATGCCTCTGCCCTCATTTAGCCACCGTTGCAGCACTCAGACCTGCCTGCACTAGCTTAAAGTTGCGCCCTCCTCATGCGCGAGCGTCTCGTGCATTCGCGCGCCTCCTACGATTGGGCTTCTTTTTCCACGTATTTTCAATTTTTTATTACTTAAACTTTTAAAAAAATCTTTAATTTTTGTAACAGTCGACAACGGCTAGTATAATTTTTTTTTCTTCCTAACGACTATTTCAAAGGCTGATTTTTTTCTTTTTTCTTTTCTTCTGTAAATACCCAACATCACTCACTTTATTCTCTACCCCAAATTTATGTATTTCATCTCTTCTACTTCATTCTTTCTATTTTTATCATGTAATACTCTCAACCATCAAGCGGTAATCCAACATTTGTTGTCGCAAGGAATCGATCCATTCGTTTTTTGATACGAACAAAATGCATCGGCGCATCTCGTCCGGGGGGTTACGACACTCCTTATTTCGGCTCATCCTCCCCACATCTCGATGCCATCAACTTATCTGACGAGGCAAGAAGCGCGAATTGCATACTCCGCAGAATAAACGATGAGTATATTTTAAGTAAAATGCCGACGTGAGCGAAGATGCGGTCTGCGGCAACCAATAGAAGGGTCGTTTTTCTGGGAAAATCTGGCCACAAAGTACAACGAGGTACACCCTCAAGGCGCACCCGAACGCACGCCTCGTATGGTTCGGGGCCACTAAGACAGAGTGCACCCCCAATTAGCCAAATTCTGCGCAATCTACAATTCTATCTAAAAGGAGAGAATGAACGGTGCAAGTGATTTGGACGTGTTGAAGGATGCGTTGTCCACATACTTGAACAAGAACAAGAAACTGTTCAAGTATGTCAAGACTTGGGAAAATGTTAGTTTTTGCGAAAAATGGTCGGGCAGCGGGTCGGCTGGGCCGAAGCATACAAAGCACACGACCGAGGGCGATTCAGTACGAGAGGAGATATCGAAGTCGAGCCCGTTCTGAGGGGGAGCCGAGTAGGAGCCGCCCCACTGGCCGGAAGGCGGTGAAACGCAAGGGAAAGGGGAAGGCGACCTCCTCAACGACCACTGCAGCGACGAATGAGATTAGTCAAATGAGATCCTGAATAGATAACACCACCCGCGCTGCCTTGCTAATGTTGTTCTTCGAAGCCAACACATTCGACACGTCTAAAATAACAGATGAGCAAGCCGAGAACCACCGCCAACTTTTCAACAACTTGAAGCAACAACTAGGTTTCTTTTAGTGCAAGTTTTTATTTAAGTAATTCAGGAGTTTAATCTATGTAATTTTACTACTTTCAATAATGTAATTTAGGAGTTTAATTTATATAATTTTACTGCTTTCAATAGTGTAATTTAGGTTTTTTATTAATGTACTTTTCTAATTTTTGAAAATAATTTTAGAATTTTAATTTTATTAATCAAGTTAATTCGATATTAATTATGAAATAGAAATTTATATGAATTATGAAATAATAAATAAAAATAAGAGATAAATAGTGTAAGGGAAAGTTAAGACTCAGCCTCTGTTGCAGGGTGTAAAATTTTAAGGGAAAAGTTGATGAGGGGCCTATAAATAGTGTAAGGGGAATGTGAAAACTCAACCGCTGTTGTGGATGCCCTAAGCATAACCCAATGTTTTGCCCATACCCTACGTTGTTGTTGTTGTTGTTGTTGTATACAGGAGCGAAACAATCAACCTATTGATATTGGAAGACCCAATCGATTCTTCCAAGGTATCATTTCTGGGTCCAATGGAATTCATAGGTATAGGAAGAAGCTCTCTCAAATACAGATTTTTTCTTTCGACCATATTTCGATTGTTAATACGATATATAAGGACCGCTACTACAAATAGTATTACACCCTTGATCGTGAAATATCGATTGCTTGTTGAACCTTGTGAATTGTGTGAAAGTATGATACTCAAAATTCGGGGGTCAAAGAGTTTTAGAAAACGTTCTTGGTGGAAAAAATGTGAATGAAAAACCCACTGAATTGAATTGGATCCATAAATCTTAGATATGGTGAGAATTCTTGATCTCTCCCAATATCTCTCGCAATTCGAAAATCCAGGATTGGAATTGATGTCCTTTCATTGATTCCTCCTAAACTGCATTGATTTATGTTGTTGTTGTTGTTATTATTATTATCTAAAAATATGTACTTTCCTCATTTCCGAAGAAGTACTTTCGCTAGAATAAATTTGTCTCTAAGTATGTGTAATATTTCAGAATTTGATAAAAGAACTGTCAAACTTTTTATTTATACATTTATCCCCAGTCAATTTTTTTAATAAAAGATACAGATATAACAAAGAATCAACCAAACTAGAATAAATTAAACCAAATCCAAATTAATAATGAGCACATATAAAATAAAATTGAAAGACAAGTTACACACAAATCGAACTTAAACTAAATTCCTCTTGGTATAGACAAATACATTATTCTTGCCACCTGAGTTGTTCAGTTTTTATGCAATGATTAATGGGCAAAAAAAATAAATTTATTTGTTTTCTTGATTTGCGAATTTTCATGACATTAAATACTTATCCGGGGACAAATATAATACTTTGAGATGTATATTTTTTTCCTTTTAAATTGGGTCGTTTATTATATTCAAAAAAAAAATTCTATATACCATTACTTGTGTTAGAATTGGATTCACAAAGAACCTATTTTTTTATAATAAATTATAAAAGTGAATATTTTACTAAAGGTTAACATTAGTTTATGATATGAGAGGTTGGTTAATTTATATGAGATAGAAGCACTAGGGATTTTTTAAGGGGTAGGAAAGTGGTTGGCCCTAATCTAGATATTCATTTAAATATAAGAGTTATATTAATGTACGTATGATTTTTTGTAATAAATACTTAGTAGATTCGCATTTCAATTCAAACTTAAATAAAAGGCTGGATAGCAACACTTAATAATACACAAATATTAGTGAAAACTATAATCGAGTGTCCATCTAATTTGAATTCATCAGTATGAAATATTGTGTTCAGTCAGACAGCACATTATGTGGCTAAATTGTTTTTTTATGATGAAGTTGCTTCTCAAGTTGCTCACTATGTGTAAACTAGTTTTCTGATATTCAAAATTCTTTCGAGTAAAAAAGGTCCTAATTAATACTAACAAAAACGAACAAAACCTTAATTACCAATATAAATCAGTTTTATATCATGGCTATTAGCCAACATTTTTTATGAAAAATGTGACTTTATTACTATATCATAACAAGTCCACGAATCAGTTCTTCAAGATCAGCATCGTTCCACAATTTAAACAAGAAGTACACTTTTTAGTTAGAGGTGGAATCAACGGATTGACTTCATTGGAAGGTCATAATTTTTTTGACATATTTTAAATATTAGATTATTTTTGCAACTCCATTTGAAGGTTGGATCATAAAATTCAAGTAACACCATTATTTATACTCAATAAGGATATCATTCATCTTTACTAGAAGTAACACATTTAGTATATTGAAAATTACATCAAGTTAACGATAAAGTCTAGTTCAAGTGGTAAAATTAAAACATCACAAGACTTTCCTTAACAAAAGTTATTAAGTTCAAATCTTGCTTACATCCAGTCCAACATATTTCTCATATTATGATAGCGTAGTTTTCCCGTTTACACATGTAATTCTAAAAAATGTATATAAAAAACTAATAAATGTCATCTAATAGTTTTGCATGAAAAAGAAATATATATCGCGTCTTTATAATCTGTTGTAATCTAAGCAAGTGTTTATGTCATATTTTCGAGCCGGAATAAATAGGAAGCCCCAAACAATTCGTCAAAATTCATTTACGACGATTTGAAAATAAGATCCAAATTATAAAATAAGTGCAAGTTCGTAAAAATAATATGCATTTGTCAATTTGTGAAATGTTATCATTTTCGATTGAGACAATTACAATAGTGAGACTACACTTTTTTGTTCCAAATAATTACAATACTGCCAACATTTTTCTCTATATAATTTATTGGGTTAATAGACTATTCAATTTACGATCATTTTAATTATGATTTTTTCAAACTATAAATTCTTAGTTCTAGTTTTGTTTATTTAAATTAACTTATAGGATTGAGACTAGATTGACATCCTAAAGGTTAGTATAGGAATCCATCTGCTTCGAACCCGATTTAATGTAATGTTTTTACATTTTTTGTGTGTGCGGTATTTTTTTTTTTTTTTTTGATAGAGCCTCTAACTTTTAGTTTTTTGTAATTTTGTGTTATTCTCATAAAGGGGAAAGCGGTGGAGCCTTATTGATTTAAACGAGAGATTGTGATGCGTTAAACTGAGACAGTGTTCGGAAGCAACGGAGGGAGGTGGGACCCACCGCACGCGAGGTCTGGCAGGGCATGGCCGCACGTGACTCTATCCTCTCACCTCATCTTCCCTACTCCTGCAATATTATCATATAAATCCACTAGTTACAATGCACTAAACTTAAAACTCCTTTCAATTATTGTTTAATATTTATTCACTTATTTTGCTTACGAATGTTAACATTTTGATTTTATTATACACTCTAGTACGAATATCTCCTCGCATATGCTCTAATTGTTATATTTTTTTAAATTTATATCTCATCGAACTCGACCACTTGTTGATTTATTTGCTACCAAAATAAGTTTAATAATAGACATTAGACACCCAAATGGGCAGTTACTAAATCCCTTCTTTGGTGCTCTGAATTTTAGGGGTAAGTAAAATATCCAAAATACAAATATTTGAATCGAATTAATTAAAATTTAAATTTAGTTCGTTTTTTTTTTCAGATTTCGATTCGATTCGGTTCAAATATACTATAAATTGAATAAAACCAAAAACCGAAAACCGAATTTATATTTAATATTTGGATTTTCAATTTTTCGGTTTTTTGGATATTTTTATGAAATTTTGGTTTTTTCGATTCGGATTAATTTTCATAATTCGGATTTCGATTTTTCTAGTTCAATTTTTCGGTTCGGTTCGGCTCGATTTGGGCAAAAAATCGAAACGAAAATCGAATGCTCACCCCTACCGATTTATATACTCCTTCCTTGCATTATTCGTGGTACGTATTCTTTTTAGGTTGTCCCGTATAACATGATATATTTTTTTAAGACATTTTTATTACTCACATAACTTTAAATATATTTTACTCATTAATCTTTACACCACTTTTAACTCTCCTAAATACTCGTACTAAAAAATGTGCCATTAATAATAGGACGGAGGAAGTGTTAAAGACGTTCTAATTGGAAATAATTGCATCAATTTCGCGTGCGCACGCCTTCATAGAATTATGAATATATAGATAGAGAGAAGATAGGGGGATCAAATGAGATCCTTCTTATTATTGCATCGAACGTATAAAATTACTGAATCCGTTGTATATTTTACTACACTCAAATAAATGATATATATATATATATAGGTGTGTTCAAATCAAAACCAAATCTTATTTTAGAATAAAGACTGAATAATAACCGCCAAACTAATAGATCTAATGGTTAATATTTTGACACGTGGATTTTTTTTAATCATTAAAATATTGGCAGAAGGGTAGTTTAGACTATAATAATATTTTCGGTTATGATATGATTCCTATTTTATAGGGACGTGATTTATAATTTATAATTGATAAAACGGTTATGGTAACAACCGATAATTAAGGTATTTATCTTTTGTGATAATTTTTAATTTTCGTAAGCATTATCATGATGTGCATTACGTCATATAATGATATGATTATCGTATATGATGAAGGTAAAAATATGACTAATTATTTAGATTTGCATTCACATGTAAAACAACCATTTTACACATTACATAGCTTAACAAATCATCATAACAAACCAATAATATCATTATACATTGTAACTATAATCATCATACACAGTCAGTTTAGATTTTGAGATATTATCGGAAGAGTTATTGTTGATAGATTTAGTGGAGTAATGATTTTCGTTTTTTATGCTAAGTGGATTATTTAATATGGGATTTACGGTTATAGTATTAGCCATAATTTATGGAAGGGGATTTATTCATCAAACCTTTACATTTATAGTCATAGTATAGAGAAACTGTGGTGTTGATCTATGATAATGAGGATTGACGAACGTTTTACGTTATATAATGATATAATTATTGTAAAATGATGAAGGTAAAAACGAATTGATGATATTTGAAATATTTGAGAAGATTATCTGAAATATCCACAATAATGACATAGTGGAGATATTTACTCTGTTTAATTTCCTCATAACACGGAATGATATTTGACTACTTTATTATGTTGTTCCTATATAACTATAATGAGACGCGTGATAAGTAGATCAAAACCTTTGATTTTGAAATGTAATGGTTAATAATTAGTTTTAGTTATGCACTAAGAGGTTGTTCAGACCCCAATGCATCCTTCTATATCTATATATGTGAAGAATAAACTCTTACCAAAAATAATTTCCTCCCAAATTTTGTTTTTGGTAAGATGTTATTAATAGCTGAATTATTTGTTTCTTAATTAATTAATTTTATAATTAGTTTTATATATATATATATGAACATTGTTACCATAGGCATAATTTGGATAGTGCATATACAAATATAATTTTGATTATTGACATTATTATAATAAATATTTATTTATAAAAGCAATCTATATTAAATATACACATAAGTTTTATAATTGAGGTAATCTATAAAATATATATTCAAACATTTTAATTAAATATTCTTGATCGTTCTCTCTCTATATATAGTATGCTATGATACAAATTATTATATATATTAATAATTTTGATATTCATGAATAACTATATTATACTCTGAAATAATAATGTGTATAGATATATGTAATAAATATATGAATTAGTCAACAAATTAAAAGAAGAAAATTTGTAATATAATTTTTTTTCATTTATTTAATTCAGTCTATAATAACATATTTGTTATATTTTACTCTGATTACTGACTATTCCACTTACCATATATCATATTTGTTTATTTTAGTCTGATAACTGACTAATATATAGTTATACATTTTGTTTAGTGAACTATATTTTTATTTATATTTGTTTTGTTAATATTTTTAGCAAATTTTTGGAATTCTTTGTAATTTATATATGTGTTATTATTATTTCTAATGTGTAATCATTATTATGATTTTAACATATGTCATAATCAAAACAAACAACTAGGTTGCGTGCATACTAAAATAATTTAGTTTTCAATTAGTTTAAAGTAATTAAATTGTATACCTATTATAATTTTTTAACGTGATAATTATAAAAATAGTATCAAAAGCGTAATATTAAATAGTAAACAATTGTGTGTGTGTGTGTGATTTAATGCTTTGTGCAATATACACTATATTTTGTTGGAATCGATGAGTGGGCAATTTTTCAGGCTATATAAACATTTCTAATATGTTTAGTTTATTTATACAATAAAACTTTTCTCATTCCCCTTTTATCTAATATCAAACAGATTGTCCCTATATATACAACAAAACGTCTCAAATGCAGTAACAAAAGATAATATTCATATTATTTGATATAATTTGAAGAAAAAAATAGTTTTAATTTGATAATGAAGTGCAATTTAGTTAGTAAGATATTCCATTTCGAACTAATATGTTAGGAGTTCGAGTCACCTACAGAGAGAAAATGAGAAACTATTATTAATCATCTTTCAAAAATCAAAATCAAAATAAAAATGTAAATAATTATAAATTTAAATTTTGTACACATATAATATTTTTGTGTATCGCACAGAGGGCAAATTTAATATACCTAAATCAGAAAACAAAGGGCAAATGTAAATAACTATCTATGATGTTCTTGAAATTGGAAGGTTTTAGCATTTGTCGGTTGTATAGATTACTTCATATTTGATGAGGTTCATATTTATTTGGTGGACATCGGATATCAGTGCTGATTTCTTACGCCATTTTATAGTGACTGCAGTGACTTATAATTGCCAAATATTCGTTTATTACTATAAGTCTTTTTTCTCTTTCTTTTTTTTTTTTTGCTAGAAACTTAATAGAAAAAAAGCGTAACTTATTAAATAATCGTTGGGGTATCCATACAAGTCCTTTTTTCTATCTAGTAAAATTTCATAATCGTAACTTATTAAATAATCGTTGAATGTTAATTGCAATTTAATATTTTATTGTTTGAGGTATTCTTTTAAAGCATTTTGATTGGAGTTTTTTTAATACTTTATTGTTTACTATATTTTGTGAATGAATATTTCGTGGGAGTTTGTAATATTTTGACATCTGATGATTAATAAATTATATATTTATTTGATTTTTTTTTTTTGCTATGTTATCTTGAAGATAATGAATGGTAAATTCAAAGTATTTGTTGGTTATGTAAGATTACTGTATGAGTGATATAAAATTTGTGATTCTTTATTCTTATATGAGGTGGTGGTTGTGTGTATACGCATACATGGTACTTGCATAAGTTCTGTGTAAATAAGTATCTATTGGTTATGACGTAATTGCATGAGTAATTTGAAATATGTTAAAAATCGTGATTCATTTATAAATAATTATGGGATGAAATGGCATAAAGATGAAAATATATGTATAATGGTATCCAAGTTACACAACTTACACTTGTACTTGTATAAGCTAGGATAACACAGAAATTATAATTTGAAATTTTGTAATAGTCGATACTTGCAACGACGTCCAAACTAAATATATATGATAACATTCGTCCAGCATGGTGCCCCACAAGGGCCACAACCTTCACGTCCCTTGATTTCCGCACATCCAATTAATTAGAACGCACTCTACAACCGCTTCTTCTCTTACATTCTCGTCAACCAAAATCATGACCTTCTACCCAATTCCTTTGAAAAAATAACACATATATCATAACTTATTGATACAGCACTTTTCTATGAACATCTAGCTTTTCTTTGTTTTTTTTTCTGTGTATGGTATTGAGTTACACAATTATAATGTATATATATATATATATAACGCTTATATTAAATAATACTAATAGATATTAGAAAATGCTAGTGATAAATCCTTAGATAAAACTTGCCAAATAAAGGCAAGCTTGAACGCAAAGCACAGTCCAGCATTCTAATCCTATGGATATTCTATTGGTGCGTTGAAATGAGAGCACTCATTATATGCATAACTAAGACCTAATCTAATCTATATGATTAGATAATGAATGCCTACAATTTAAGAAAAAAAAATTATCACCATTTGTTTGATATTATCATCAAATGACATAATTGTACAAAAAAAATCTCACGATTTAAAAAAATCCAAAAATCATGGGATTGAACAATCTCACATATCTACAAAAAAAACCCACGATTTATTGCGCTTAATTATACCAAACAACTATCATTATATAGAATATCTTTATTTTTAATAATGATACTACATATTATAGAATTATAAATAATAAAGAAATTATAATACTTGTCCAATATGTATATCATCGTAAGTGGACTAAAAACATCATTATATCCCGTGTTATATATCATTAACAAAATAATTAATTTGTATTATCACTATATCATTAATCGTAGACGAATGTAACATTAATTATCATTAACCATATCATTTTGCGTGGACAGAAATCATTATCCCAAAAATTAATATCATCATATATGTCCGAACATATCATTATGGAATAAAACCCTAATCCATAACTACCGCTTATTTCCATAAAATTATTTTTTCATGATGGGAACCAACTTACAATAAAAATTAGTAATAAAGGAATAAAAATCTAGCCCATAACTGCCGCTTATTTCCATAATAACATATCCATATTAAATCAAATCTCTTACCATATATATAGGTTTTACCACAACTGAAATATACTGTAATTACTAAAATAGACTTCAGTTAATAAACAAATAATAAAATCGACACCACGTGTCATTATTTGCGTCCATCGAATCCAAAAAACGTGTAGTTATAATATGTTTTTAGTTCTGAAATAAAATTTAATTTAAATTTGATTACAACTCTATGTCCCTATCTAAATATATATATTAATCGATTTAAACCGGTGAAAGACCATGTTTCTTATATTATGGATACTCTATTCTTTCATCACATTTAGCTAATATTAAATTAGCACTAAGTAAGGCAATTAGGTTATATAAAGTAGAGCAATATCATATATCTTATTGAGAAATTAATTAATTAGAAATAGACGCATGAAAGAATGTGCAACGGAGACTATGCCTCCCATTATTCTTTACACTATTTATAGGTTCACAGCAACTTTTTTCTTAAAATTTTAACACTCACAATAGAGGGTATTAGTTTTGATTTCTCTTAAATTTTTCATCTCTTATTTTGTTTAATTCTTTCTTAATTCATATAATTTTCAATTACATAATTGAAATAAGAATTTTGTTAAAACAAATAAAATCCTAAAATTGTATTATTGATAGTCGAAAAGTACATAATGCAAATCCTAAAATTACATTATTGAAAGCAGAAAAGTTATACTCTCTCCATCTCAAAGAAGATGACATATTTTTTTTTGGTATATCCCACCAAAAATGTCATATTTTCATATTTGGAAAAATAAATTACATCCTAAATAACTTTTTTTCTCTCGTCATTAATACATTCAACAACTTTTTTCTCTCTCTATTTAAACACCATAGACAAAAGCTTCTAAAATCTCGTGCCACCACTAAGTGTGACATTGTCTCTAGGACGGAGGGACTATAATTTAAATCCTAAAATTACATTATTAGAAGATGGAAATTACATAATTTAAAATCTGAATCATTCGTCGCGGGGACCAAAGCAGCTCTAGGTGTGTTCAATTAAATCTGTTTGTAGTTTGTTGTGCAATTCTCTATCGCGGATCGACTCACAACAGGCATGGAATATGCAAAATGGCTTGGGCGCACTTTGAGTTAGTGCTTCTGTAGCGGTTGAGGTGTCGTCTGTGTCTTCGTCCTCCCAATTAGGCGCTTCATTGCTTTCGTCCTCGATGATCATGTTGTACAAAATAATCCATGTGTTCATGTTGGCAGCTAGCACGTCTTTGAACCAGATACGGCCCGGAGTTTTAACGATCTCGAACTATGCATGGAGAACACTGAATGCTCGTCCGACGTCCTTTCGCGCAGCCTCCTGTTTCAAGGCAAAATGAACTCTTTTTGGCCTAATGATAAAAGTAATGCTCTTTACGAAAATCGATCATATCTGATAGATGTCGTCGGCGAGATAATTACATATATTGTAATGACGACCATTGGTGGTAAATTATATCGTTGATGCCCTACCATTCAACATGTCGTTGAAGACATCAGAGTGGTTGAGGGCGTTGATGTCATTGTTAGAGCCAGCAAAACAAAAAAACGCATGTCAAATCCGCAGTCGTTGGTCGGCCACTGCTTCCAGCACCATAGTGGAATGAGCAACTTTGTGGCTGCTTGTGTAAGCGCCCCTCCATATGGTCGGGTAATTCTTTCACTGCCAGTGTTTGCAGCTGATTCTACCAAGCATGTCGAAGAAGCCATGTCATGCCTCGTGTATATGAAACAATTGTTGGCAGTATTGGGTTGTTGGCCACCTCAGATATTCCGTGTCGAATGCACTCTGAACTGCTTTGTAGAATTGAACCAAACATTTTCGGCCCGTCGATTCGGCGACATGTAAGTACTTATCGAATCAATCGGCACATCCGCCTGTCATGAGTTTTCGAATGGCCAATGTGCAATTCCGAAGTGTTGACAACCCTTGACGTCTGGTGTTGTCCGACAGCTGTTAGAAGAACTCTTCACGCGCTGCTAACGTATTTGTTGTGTGCATGAATAAAGATCTACGCATGCGACATCGTTGAAAGAATACTCTTGGCCCCTTATAGCGTATTCTCCGAGAAATAATCTGCAACGAGCCGTACGTCGACCTCTTCTCATTCCCAAAGCACGAATAACAATCACCCCCGCGTTATGAGCGACACGAAAAAGATTGTCGATCGAATATGGATCATCGGGGACATTGTTGGCTTAGTGAAGGTCCATACTCTAGAGAAAAGTTTGAAAGAAAAATTTCTTAAAATATAGAAAAAAGTTAGAGAAGATTTGGAGAAGAAATGAATTTATGGTGTATAAATGAGATTAAGAGGTGGCTATTTAATGTATGAAAAAGAAACTGCTGACCGGCTAGTAGAAGAAAAAAAAATTGTTAAAATAATACACAACAACTAGTTTAATAATTAAAAAAATAATTTATTAATTAAATTTTGCAGATTTTTTTAAATAAAAAACAACTAAAAAAGCCAAAATTACATGTTAAGCGCGTATGAACTCTCACTCTGATTGTCCTAAAGACACGAGTACGCCTCACGGGCGCGTAGCGGCGGCTAGGGCCGAAGAACCGCGGCCAAGGCTCGAGCTCTCAACTTGCGGCTCTGCATTAGTAGGCGGCAGGTTTAGGGGACACGTGGCTCACCTTGCGAGCCGCTGTTACTGATACCCTAGCATCTCCATGACCATGAGAATTTCAGTATTTAATCTACACTCCATCTTCAACAGTTTGTGAGTATTTTAAAATATTATTTTGTATTTATTTAATTTTAAAAATATGTCCAATTTATTTGAATTAAGTAATGAAAATAAATACTAAAATCTTTACTACAACTAAAAATAATAATATTCTTATTCTCCGGATAAATTATAATATTCGTCTCACAAACATTATTTTATTTTCACAAAATTAATTATAAATTTGTAAATGATATATAAATGGTTTTATTAAACTTATAAACTCGAACAAACACCGTCCAGAGTTATCTAAACAATGGAAATGTGTATTGAGCTCATCAGTGATCACTACAAAAAAGCGGGCTTTTCCGACCACACATTAGCGAGCACCACAGTGCTCGCAATGTTCCATTCATTTTTCGAGCACGTTCCGAGCACCGTCATTCAAATTTCCGAGCACGTTGCGAGCACTGGATAACAGGTCGCCATTTTTCTGCGTTACGAGCGCCAAAGTACTCGGTACGTTACCGAGCACCTTAGTGCTCGGTAATCCTTCGAGTACTGAGGACTTGTTGTAACACCCCTTACTCGATAGGTAAACCCACCGAATAAGTGATGTCACAAACGGTATCACACACACGGACCAAAAATTTTCTTTATTACTTTACTGAAATATAAATACAAAAATTACATTACACAACATTTATACAACCATTACACAGCGAAATTTAAACCAATTAAAAACTTTACAACGACATGCCACAAACACCACAATATTCGACGTCTTCCAGTGACTCGTCAAGGATGCAGCAGTAGCACCAACCCGGACACAACCCAACAATTTAACCTGCAGGGGAAAAGACTGTGGGGAGGGTGATCTCGAAAGCCCAGTAGCAATATCCAAACGATGGTAACTAGTTTGCCCAGAAAAGAAGATGGCGCCTTTTGGGACTTCCACTTAATTTCTATTTCTCATTTAAATCTTTCATCACTGAATATTTCACAGTAGTACATTAAGCTTTATTCCACAATTCAGATTATCAACATTTAGAGTACGTTTGATAGGATAGATTAGGCCAAGATTAGATTATTAATTATAACTATATTTAATTATAATTAATAATCTAATCTTGGCTTAATCTATCCTATCAAACATAATTGATTATTTGAAGGATAAGATGGTGAAAATAAGCTCAAATTTATCAATTAATCTATTAAAGTAAACAGTAAGTTTGGATTATTTTTATCAATTCATCATATCACTTAAAATAAACGCCATGTTAAAATAATATTTTATCTTTTTAGGTCAATTTGATATTAGTAGCATATATGCCGTATTGTTTTTTATATTATTAGCGAATGCTTTAACAATAAAAAGGTTGCAGCGACTAGCAATGGCAGAAGTAGGGAGGGGCGGGAGAGGGCGGCCGACCCCCTTGCGACGGACAATTTTCCTTTAGCCCGTCTAAAAACCGTCATGGTTGCCCCTTTTCTTGGCCGCCGACGCCATCCCAAAGAAGTAGATGATGACTGAATGTTTTTTTTTGTAATTTAGACCAACTGCAAGTATGCAACTATTCCAAAACCAAGCTTATTTGGCATTAGCCCCACTCAACTGCAACCAAAAGCATAAACCAAGCTCAACCCTCAACTAAAACTAATTTTTGCTCTCTGCTGGAAAACGATACCCTTCATTGACAGCTCAACCTGCGCATCCATCTCCCTCGGTCTCTCTGTTTCTACTTTGCTGTCGTGCCGACTGATGATCGCCTAAGACAAGAGGAAAAAAACCCTCGGCCTCTGCCCTCCAGTGACCCGTCATGACTGGTCGAACTTCGACGCTCCGACCGATAATATGACCGACTGAAATTGATGAATTTGTTTGGAAATTTGTTGAATATGTTTGGAGATTCGATTGAAATTGGTGAATTTATTTGGAAATTTGATGAAATCTTTGTTTGGATTGGATGATATTGTGTGGTGGAGTTAGGTGGAGTTGCAGTAAAAATCTGCCCTTTTATTTTGGATCGTGGAGTTATGTGGAAAAAGAGTAGCGCTTCTGTTTGGCTCGTGAAATTATGTGGGAAAAAGTTGCTGATATTGCCATATAGGGATTTGGGATGGAGAGAGTTGCTGTAAATTTTTGTTTTTAATATTGGATTTGGGCGTGAATTGTAGTAAGTAAAAATTTGTTTTATGCTAAAGTATTCATTTTGACAATGAAAATTTCTCAAAATCAAGAATGATTTTTGTTTCAATAAAACGGGAAATTTTCATAGAGGGTTTCAAGAAAATTTATTTTATTTTATTATAAAAAAATATATTAAAGTATTACATTTGATTTTTATCATTTTATTCCGTCCTCTCATTTTTTGAATCTCGATTCGCCATTGGTGACCAGCTATCCACGTCATATATGTTTCGATTTTACTTTCTATAATGAAAATGTAAAATACGGTATGACTGTATTCTTAAGCAAACTTACACAGTATGTATAAAAATTCGATTAAGATCTAAGTAATAGAGAATGATTAATGTTGAGGCGTTTAATAAAATAGATCGGCCACAAGCTTTATATAAAAAGTAAAGGAAGGTTGAGGCACGAATGCGTAACAAGTTTGGAATAAAGTGTAGAGATGATAAAAGCGAGTTTTTAATTATTTCATGCAGCAAGCGTGTTCAATTGTTGCGACCGACTTTTTGGAGCCCCATATATTCCATCATTATATATTGTATGATAGGCCATCTTTATTTTATTCATTTATTTGCATATGTTTATGCCGTCCATTTTTTAAAAAATATCTCCAATCAATAGAGTGCTTGATGAAATTGAAATATATTATGTAATTATCATATTTTAGTTGGACATCACACACACACACACACATCTTCACTAATATGTGGACAACGATGAAATTCGGGAGGGCTGCTCAATTTTAGGGGGTTTAGCTCAATAAACCAATATAAAATCGGCGTGCTAGACTTTCGAATATTACATTTTATCATTATGAAAAATGTCTGGTATCATTCATTATCGTATTATTTTTACTAAAGGCGCATTAGTGTTAATACAGTTTATTGTTTATTTTTTTGGTAAATTGCAAAAATAGTTTAATCATCAAAATATGAAAGAAAAATTATAGTAATAGTTTAAAAGGTTGCAAATATGGAAATGTGGTACGAGACAAAAAATTTGACGGTCCGACTCATATTTTGAAGGATGGAAGTTTTGTCTCGTGCTGTATTTGCAATTTTCTTAAGATATTATAATACTTTTTCGCATGATTTAAAGCTAGTATCAATTTTGAAACTCGATTCAATGGTTGCGCCATAACATAGAATATCACATTATTTTTGTTATACTACATGAGCATCTATATTTATTCTCACTTGTTTGTAATTTCAATTCCCATTCAGTTTATTAAAGTATTTTCTAATCGTATATCATATATGGCCTGCTTAAATATTATGATGCTATTCATTTTCCAATTTTGGCGCCATTATGAGCAATTAATGAGGTACCAAATTCAAACTAAAACACGCACGCAAAATATTGTTTCCAACAACTTTGCAGATTCAGCTACTCACGAGGGAAACATAATAAATTCTAGAACCGTGAATAGAAAAATTAATTATATCCCAAAAATACTGAAATTTAAATAATAATCAATTTGTGGTACTGATTGCACATGAAAGAACGTGTAACATGGCCCATATTCCCAATCCCTAGATTGAAATATGACCAAATTCACGAGTAGGTACGACGAAAACAGAAAACTAAATTTTGTCAAACGAGTTATTCAATTTTATTGAATAATTCATTAAAGTAGTGTCACCCAGGAATTGGAACAAGCCAAAAACACTTCAATTCTATTTCTGTGGCTTTTAAATATCTTTATTTTTTCGTATTTAATTATATATTTCATTTTCAGCAAATGCTTGACTATATAATAGTAATATATGAAAATGCACCTCTGGAACTGGAACCTCATCTTTTGACTTTCAGCTTGCTTCGGCTTCCAAGTTGCAATTTTTTCTAGTTTAGAGAAGCAAAAACATCATTTCCAAATACATTTAGGCTCCGTAAAATTAGCAAGAAAAAACTGACAGCAATGTTCATAAGTATAAATAATTAGGAAAAAACAACAAATACAATATTAGGAGTATATAATTAAGACCCTCCCAAACAAAATTGAGTGTGTTAAATAACTAGTATGCATTATATTCATTTACAAATTGTCTATCTAAATTCCAAAAAATTCATAAATTATTCTCAGATGCATTACTTCCCCTTGACAAATGATTCAAATTTTGAATTGTGTAATTTTCAGCTTTCAATAATGCAATTTTAGGATTTAAATTATGTAAATTTTCAGATTTCAATAATGTAATTTTAGAATTAAAATTATGTATTTCTCAAAAAAAAAAAAATTTATGTAAATTTTCGACTTTCAATAATGGAATTTTAAACTTTTAATTTATATAATTTTTTGTATTTTTATGAAATTGATATTTCAATTATGTAATAAGAATTAAAAAATAAAAGATGAAAAATTTAAGGGAATGATAAAATCAATACCCTCTATTATGAGCGTTAAAAATTTAAGAATTTTTTTTTTATTGTGGAATTCATGAATATTGTAAGAGTATGTTTGGCCACATGGAATTGAAAGTTTTGATTTGGAATTTGAGCCACCAATTTCAAATCCACTATTTTGTATCACAAATGTATTTGAATTTTGAATTGAACTCCAATTATAAATCTCTCAATTACACAATCTGAATTTCATAGCTAAACTAAATATTTTGAATCACATATCCCTAACATGTGCTCTCTCTTTCACACACACACTCACTTTCTTCTTTCTCACACACACACACCCCCTTCTCTCTCTTGCACGCACACAACCTCTCTGTCTCTCTCTCTCTCACGCGCGCACACACACACAAATGCGCGCGCCCCCCCCTTCCCCATTCTCTCACTCTCTCTTACACACACCCTTCTCTCACATACACATACTCACTATTTCTCTATTTCTCTTATTTCTCTCTCTCTCTCTCTCTCTCTCTCTCACACACACACACACACACACACACCCCACTATATTCTCCCTCTCTCTCTTTTTTTTTATATATAATTTTTAAATTATATCAAATTTTTGATCACTTAATTTAGAATTTTCATGGTTTGTTCTTCAAAAATTTTAGAAGAACAAAACATATTTATTCATTTGATGATAATACAATTATTTGGTTTGTTCGATTTCATTTTCTACTAAACTAACCATGCTAATGTCGAACTTTGGTTGAATTTTTGACCTATCAAACAAAAAATTTAGAGTTACAATATAATTTAATATCAATTACTTAATTTTACCAAATAAAAATTTTAAAATTAAATTAAAATATTATAACTTTAAATTAATTTCAATATAATTGCAAATTCATTCTTCCAAACACAGCATAAATAAAATGGAGCATGTCTCATGGATGCTATTGTGCACAACCGCGCACCAAACGCTACTACAAACAAAATGGTTAACCCTAATAGTACAGCGGGCCCAATGATTGTATTCCTGGGCCCCGCAGTCAACTGGCATTCGAGGCCGAAAAGAAAATAACGGGTCCACAGACCTACTCTATTATCTTGTGTGACGCATACATACGCTGTGGCACTTGCAATCCATCGGCGGACGCCTCAATTAGTAACCGTCCGATTGTGTAGTAAGCAAAACGCTCTTTTTCGCTCTCTTTCTTTTTCTCTCTGTCTCTCTATCATTAGCAGTCTCACTCGATCCAGTGATACACATCTTTTCTTCGCGGGATACTCTCTCTCTCAATACGTATAGCTTTTCTGCAGTTGTATCTATATATTTCTATCTGCAGCGGAGCTCCTTTCTCTCTCTTCGGCGGCATCGAGGACTACGCTTACGCTTCCTTTAATTCTAAGAAGATTCTTGCTTCTCCTCTGACTAACTCCCCATTCTCTGCAATTCCTTACTTTGCTTTCAGTGTAAGTTCATTTCCGCATTTTTGCTTTCCGCAATTTTCGTTTTCTGTTTCTGCGCTTTTACTAGAAGAGGAAGTTGCCGTCGTCGAATGCGTTACTAGTTTCGCCGTTTTCTTGAGATTTCTTGCTTTTGACCGCGCAGCTGGTTATAGTGCTGCTAGCCTACGGTGCTATCTCTTGATTTTCTGAGAGTTTTTTAGGTTCAAATTAGTGCGGATTTAAGAGCATTTTGTTGTTACTGAGCTGAAGATTGTTTGGATCTGTGGTTTGCTTGATTGGGATGTGGATTGTTGGAGACTTTGCTAGTGAACTTTTGTAGATAGAACCGACATTTAGGAATTTTTAATTTATTTTTCGCTTTAAGATTTAGTTTTACAAATAAGTCCAAAACGTACGTTTTATGAATATGATTCTGTACATTTCCAAATATCTGAGGGAAAAGTGAGTCACATTGATAGACTGAATTTGTGTTTATTGCGAGCACTGTATAACTGATGTGACGCTGA
Source organism: Monilaria moniliformis (assembly GCA_034509125.1). Classification (NCBI taxonomy): domain Eukaryota; kingdom Viridiplantae; phylum Streptophyta; class Magnoliopsida; order Caryophyllales; family Aizoaceae; genus Monilaria; species Monilaria moniliformis. The sequence continues at coordinate 20,069 of JAYDZE010107928.1, forward strand.
TTTATTTAAGTAAGATTATAAATTAGAAGTTGTTAAAAAGCTTACAACTCTCAGAATCAGTGGCTATAATTTGTTTGCATCTATGCATAGTATCAGATTTTACTTTCCTGTGTAATTTCTAACAATTTAGATGTGAAAGTTAACTAGTTATTCTTTGGTTTTTTTCGTGTGTCTATGCACTTGGATTTATTGAAATTTATATTTTGGTTTCTAGTTATTGTGTAAATGCATGTTTCAACTTTTACTTGTTTTCGCTGATTAATCTAATTTTACTTCTCTCTTGCATGTTCACTGATGAAAGCTAATTTTGTATTATTCTGTTAGCATAAGCTACAGTAAATTAGTTAACTAGTATTTTATAGCCCATTTTTTTGTCTATTCCTTTTTATTGTGAATACTTTCTACTTTTGCTAGTGATTCTTTACCTCTTTTATCTGCATGGTTAAAGTATTGGGGCCAGTTTTTGATCTGATTTATTTCTATATTTGGCTTAGACACAATGATATGAAATCTCGATTGGTAAAAGTACAAAACATTTAACTGTTGCACTTGAATCAATTAATCTTGGATTACTTTTGGCTGATAGCTTCGTAATCCATTTCGATATATTAGAACGTTTGGTAGTTTACTGAAAAGTCGTTGTTTCTGTTTTCAGGAGAAGATCAAATATCCTTACAGCACTCAGATTGTTAGTTTCAATTTAAGCTACTGCAGCTTTAGTTTGTGACTGCTAGAGTGAGGATGTGATGCATGCCATCGAGCATCATACCTAGTTCCAGAAGTGTAGATATCTACGGACATGGGACATGTTGTAGGACAGGAGAGGAGCTCGGGACAACGACATAATGTGGATGCTGTTAGAGAGAAAACTCCAATTCCCTGGATAGAAAAGGCTATGCTGCTTCAAGGGAAGCACAGGGTTCGACATTCTTTTAGCCAGCCATACCATGATCGGGGATTTGATTTTACTGAGAAAGCGAGTGCTAAGAAATTCAAGTCTAGATCTTCAGGAAATGAGCGAGAGCCTCGGGTTGGAGACAGGGCATGCGATGATAACGAGCTTGTAAAGCACATGTCCAGTTTACCTGGCTTTCTTCAGCATGTGGAGAAGGACAACACCATCCAAGACAAGGCTCTAAATTTTGGCGTTCTCGACTGGAAGCGTTTGGAGAAATGGAAGTACACTGAACGTATGCCTGGAAAACTTCCCAAGAAAGCATCACCAACTAGGGATTCATTTGTTTCTGCAAGTGGATTACCTAAAATAAGTCTAAACTTGAGAAAGCAAGCCCCTTCACGCACTCGTTACCCTAGTTTGTCACATTCGGGCAAACAACCAGTAGCAGATGGTTCACATTTTAGTTCACCTCAGCAACAACAGCCTCCTCAAAGTTTATATATCAAGTCATCAAAGGAAGAAAGAAATGGTAAATACCAGAAGGAAGAAGAATATGTTGAGTATCTCAATTCTAAAGGAAAGGAACGATGCAACAAAAAATATCACACTGCAGAAAGTATCAGGACTACGAGGCAGCAAAACCATTTTCAGCAAACAGGGAAGTCTTCTGACCAAATTTGTTCTGAAACAATTGCATACAAGAGCAAGAGGAATCTGCAGAAAGAGATGATGTCAGAAAGGGAAGCTTCTTCTTCATCATCCAAGCAGAGGAAACAAAAGATTGCTCCCCTTTCACCTAACAAAGTTAGAGCTCATGGGAAGAAGAGTGAGGCCTCTGGATGTTCCCCAGCAGAGCCACAAAATATTGTGCTTCTCGTTCCCAAAGATTTCCAAGAAAAAAGTTGCTCAGAAAGTTCTCAGTTTACAGAATCCAGGACCTACCTTGATGCACAATTATCAGCAGCGACAGGGAACAGATTGTCTGATTTCTGTTCTCCTCAGGAGCTGTATTCTGGAGGATACTCTGCTGATTTTCTACATTCTTGTCCTCTTCCATCAAGTTCCATGGAGCCGCATGACTTGTTAGCACATCGTGCAACTGATGCAGATATCTGCCCAAAGGCAGATTCTATCACATCCACATCATCTGAAGCTAAATTTTCAGATATGATTGAAGAAACTATCAGGCAGTCAGCTTTTATTGAGGCTTCCGGTAGAACACAAGCTGGCGATGGTGAACAGCCCACTGCCAAAGGAAGATCTCCCTCCCCTACACGTCGCTTCAGCTTTAACCTGGGAAGGATGGGCAGAAGTTTTAGCTTTAAGGAAAGCTCAGCAGTTCCACAATTGAGTTCTACATATACCCCTGTAAAATCTGGCCCAGTGAGGTCTGAAGTTGCCCATAGCATGGATAGCTTTGATAGGGATCAGGCAAATTCTAGCAGCAAAGCAAGGTCCAGCCCTTTAAGGAGATTGCTGGACCCATTGCTCAAGCACAAAACAAGCAGTGATACTTTTCGGCCAGTAAATGGAAGCTTACGCTCCATGAAGACCAGTCTGACGGGCATAAAGGGACCACCTCAAGATATGAAGCCTGGCGCATCAACTTTTCAGGCTCTTTTGCAACTCACTTTCAAGAATGGACTACCTTTCTTTAGATTAGTGGTGGAGAACAGGAAAGATATGCTAGCTGCTGCTGTGAAGAGATTGCCAACTTCTGAAAAGATTGATCCTTGCATGATTTACTCGTTCTACTCCGTTCATGAGATTAAGAAAAAGAGCATGAACTGGATTAGTCATGGGTCAAAGAGTAAAACTTGTAGCCTTGGCTATAGTATAATTGGTCAGATGAAGATTTCAAACGTTTATCATCTGAAAGCAAGTGGAGGGGATACTGGTGAATGTGATTTAAGGGAATGCATCCTCTATGGTGTCGATCCAGGTCAGGTAGACAAGCAAATGCTTGCATTTGTACCTAACAAGGAGATTGTAGCCATTGTAGTAAAAAACTCTAGTAAAAGGGTCAATGATAGAGAGTTTATGGATAATAACCAACGGTCTGATGGGTGGAATATTCCACGGTTTGTGTTCCCAGCAACATCAGAAAGTCAAGAATATGGCACAGTAGTCATCCTTCCGGGCGCAGCTCATGGTATGCCGATCAAAGGCGCACCTTCCCCATTAATTAGTCGATGGAGATCTGACGGATCGTGTGATTGTGGAGGATGGGATGTCGGCTGCAAGCTACGGATACTTACTGACAGCAGAAAAGGCGGTAACAACATTCAGGAATCAACATCTAGCTCTGTTGATCACGTTAATCTTTTCATGCAGGTACTTATGATAGTTCACAATATATCCCCCTTTTCTACTTTTAGTCTCGGTAAACTAACCATTTCTAATGCTTTCTACAGGGTGGAGAGCAGAAGGGCAGGCCTGTTTTCAGCTTGAAACCGTTTAGCAATGAGTTCTACTCTATTGAAATGGATCCATCGATTTCTTTGTTGGAGGCGTTTGCTACAAGTGTTGCGTATCTCACTTGCCGGGAAATTCCTGAAATTATAGATGCCAAAGGTCAGTCGAAAGCAGAACATGTTCCAGAGGCGAATCCAGGAACTAATATTGTAAAGGTATCTGCTGATGCAGAGAACATATATGACACTCTGCAAATTTTGTTTATCAACACTACTTAATAAGTCAAGTCTAATTCTGCTGCTTGCAGTATCATGGGTGTGCATTTCTTCAATGTTAATGTGTGTGTATGTGTGGAGTAAACTCAAAAAGGCCAGTAATGGATTGTGCATTATACTTGGCAAAGATTAATTTTTTGCAATAAAAAAATGTATCTTGTTAATATATATTTAACTTTGTTAATA
>JAYDZE010108039.1:0-23841 GCA_034509125.1 Monilaria moniliformis
CGAAGGGGCGCTTCATCGACGGATCGAAGAATTTTGTGGATGAGGAATGCAGATTTGAGGGTTTTGCTAATTGGGGGAAAATTGAGAGAATTGTGGCGCGCGAGAGACATATATAAATGTGAGAATGTCAGGATTTGCCACTATATTAAATCAAATTTGAGATTACCATCGGATGTTGTCTGTGGGTAATACCGGCAGATACAAATCCACCAGTAAAAATATTGTTTTGTTAATTTAATTTCCAAAATCAATTTTACCGGCGTACACATATCCACCTGTAAAATTAAATTATTTATTTACTTAATCTCTAAAAATAAATATACCGGCGAATATCTGTCCGCCGGTAAATCTGAAGGTGATGTAGCGCGCACACGTGGCGTCAAAATCCGCCGATAAACTGCCGGTAAAATTTCCTGCGGACAGTTCGTCGGTAATCTGCTGGTAATTAGTGACACATTTCCGCCAGTAAAATCCGCCGATAAAACGTATATTTTTTATAGTGATTAGATGCTTTTGGCACGAAAAACGGAGAAGACAAGCTATAATTACTCATTACCCAATAAATAAAAGTACTCGGTAACGTTTTTTTTGTTGAAATATCTTTATTTTTATTAAATCTATGAGGGTTTGTGAATTTCTCTTGCTAAGATGACGTTAGAAAGACATAATATGTCGATGTATTCATTTATTAAAATTGACCTATAAAATAATCTGTTCAATTTAAATAACCCGTATGTCGTTGTATATTTGAATTACATATTTCTTGGATTCTTAGTAAGTTAGTTGTCAGCCACGGCGGTTCCCACGTGCCGAAGAGACATGCACTAACTGCCATCAGATTCACTTGCCATTTGTCGGAAAGAAACGGCTCAATTGGATTCTTCCTTTGCTTCTATTTTAGTGTAAAATACATAGAAAAGTAAATGCTACATTTTATTCTCCTATCAATCTTTCATGTCTCGTGGACAGCAAGATTCTTCTTTATGAAATAGATACGCAGACAATAAAATATTTCGCAGTAAATTATTGTTTAGTGCAAGAGTTGTAGGATATTATTTTAAGCAAGCTCAAGATTTTGACACCATTTTCTGACAAGGTAATCGTTATGGCATGTCCGTATCGCTCGCATCTTTTCACATATAATACAAAATGTATCGCTTGATTTACATATACCATGCCTCATTTTCAACTTCCTCAGCTCGAATATTATTAAGCTATGTATTGTCCAATATGCATTACAAATTACAATTTAGGCAATTATTTGTTTGACAGTATGTAATAAAGCTTCATATGTTATATTAAAATATTTTTATCAGAAGATGTACTAATTAATATTATGTATGCTTAAATATATTAAATGCCAAATACATATTTTATCGAGAACTTTACTATTTAAAATAATAGTGAATTATAAATAACGATCACATTTTATGACCTATTCACAAACCAACTATAGGAGATGTTGGTTTGCTAATTTAAACATGATTTAATCTCATATGTTTGTTAGTTGGATGGATGACTCATGTCTTAATTTTAGGTGGGTGCCACGTAGGGTTAATATTTGTCTTATGAATTGTGTTCACCTACATATTATTGTAGTAACGTTTTAATCTTAAGATAAGATTAACCATGATTGGATTAAAAACAAGATCTTTTAGCTTATTAAAGTAAGATTATATATATTGGATTGATATTTGGTAAATTAGATATATAAAAAATCATGATTTCATAGTTTAGTGTTTGGTGGCCATATTTGAACGGAAGACTAAAACCATGCATACAATATTACCTTGAATAAAAATTAAAAATTACCTTTGTATCCTGATCATCCCCAAGGCCACTGTCTATTGACCGATGATGGTGAAAGAAAGCAAGGCCGGGAATTGGAAGAAACCAAGGCCACAAATCAGTGATCAAACTAAATTCAAAACCCATAAACCAAAAATCAAACCAAAACATTAATCGAACCAAAAAAATCAATAGGTTAATGGAGGAAAGACTCAGAAATCATCACTGTCACCAGGACAAAAAAAAATCGAAACCCATAAACCAAGCGAAAATCGAACCCATAACAGAAACCAACAGATCCTGAAGAATCGGAGAATGAAACCATCGAACCCAAAAGAATCAGAGAGTGAAGGATGGTGTGGCTCAAATCTACAACAAAGCGGCGGCAGGGATGGAGACACCACCATGGCTGCAAGCCTAGTAGCAATAGCGTTGCTGTTTGGGTTTGCCAAGCCAAGATACGATGCCTCATACCACTGCCGACAAAATCGAAGGCAAACATCGAACAAACACAAGATCTCATCACAACCACAATCCATACAACCCAAATCCACTCCCAAATCGAAGACAAAATCGAATTGATCGAACCTACGAAACCCTAATCGACCACGATGAAGACCAACAACCAAGAAAGATATGAAGGATGATGTTGCTTAGACCTACAACAAATCGGCGGTAGGGATAGAGGCACCACCATGGTAGATTCACGCCCAAATCAGGAAGAATGAGCGAGGGTAATGTAGGGAAAATGGACAACAATCGAGGTGTATTACTAATCGCACCAAAATGATTTGATTTAAAATATGGATGCAATGTCATTTTTAGTGCTGACTGTTGTGGGTTTCAGTACAAACACGGGCTCCCCGAAATATACTATTTTGCCTATAAAACCCACGTATTAACAAGATAAAGCCTTTTTGCATGAAACACACCCTGAGAGTGTAAAGGTTAAATTGGAGAGCCGAGATTCACCTTTAAAAAGGCCCAATTTTCTATTTCTAGGCCCAACAACAGCGCCGGAATTGAGCTGGAGCCGGTCCTCGTGAAATCTAAGTAGAGCCCACCTCAGCTTCCCTCTCTTTCTCTCTCCTAGTCCTATCCCCAACACTTGACTCCCTAGTTGCATCATTATAAAAATACGTACACGGTACACTAGCCGCCACGCTTTACTTATCTTTTGTACATTATACTTTTACTTCACTTATGTTTTCATCAATTTTTTATTTAGGCATGTGGTCTTTATACGTCAGTACGGTAACAAAGATCACATTAACGCCAATTCCTAGATATCAACTATCAATCACTCTCTAATTTAATATTTTCGACTATAATATTCATCCTTTTATTTCCCTTAACCATATGCTGCTGACACCGATGTCTGTTTCCAGTAATAAAATAAAATTATAAAATTTGAAAATTCCAGGTCATCTCCAACAGAAAGCAGCCGTGACTTCCACGCGCCGCCAGCTCGTAGTAAAATATCTTAGCCCTACCCTCTCAGACACAGCTCACTCCCTCATCACACACATTATATATTCAATTCAATCCCAATTTCCCCCAAATTCCTTCACCATAATCTCAACCTCTCTCTCTCTCTCTCTCTACGATGGCTTTGACGCGGGAGCAGTACCTCTACATGGCGAAGCTGGCGGAGCAGGCCGAGCGCTACGAGGAGATGGTCCAGTACATGGACAGCCTCGTCGCCGGCGCTGCCGGCTCCGAGCTCAACGTCGAGGAGCGCAACCTCCTCTCCGTCGCCTACAAGAACGTCATCGGCTCGCTGCGAGCCGCGTGGCGCATCGTCTCCTCCATCGAGCAGAAGGAGGAGGGGAGGAAGAACGACGACCACATCCCGCTCGTCAAGGACTACAGATCTAAGGTCGAGGCTGAGCTATCGCAGGTCTGCGCCGGAATTCTCAAGCTCCTCGGCGATTATTTGATCCCGTCGGCGGCTTCCAGCGAGTCCAAGGTGTTCTACTTGAAGATGAAGGGGGATTATTATCGGTATCTGGCGGAGTTCAAGTCTGGGAATGAGCGGAAGGAGGCGGCTGAAGATACTATGCTCGCCTACAAAGCTGCTCAGGTAATTAATTGGTCTTGCTACTATCTATCTGCACATCGAATCTATGGTAGATGCAATTTATGGAGTTTGATTTTGTTAAATTTATGATTTCTATGTTGATTTGTATACCTGTTGCTAGTTTAGGTTGTTTTTATTTTTGAATCTTGGTTTCCCTCCCTCTGTATATGTATGTTATGCATTAATTAGCTAGTGATTTTTGTGGTCCATTTCTTTTTTGTATTATTTTTCTGTTTGTTTTTTGTTTATTCGGGTTTATGATTAGGGTGGGAAGTAACAATTTTGATAAAATTAGAGTTGTCTAGTTCAATTTAGGAATTTATCTGAAATTTGAGGGCTTGAAATTCTACGAGGTGGAGGCACAAATGGCAAATCGGTATTGCTGCTGAATTATTTTTGGTTTTCTTCAATGAATAGAAATAGCATAGGTTAGGTTCAACATTCAGGTAGTGGCATATTTGCTATAGTTGACCTCAAAACAATGTTTTGCTGTTAAAGATCTTTATTTCCAATAGAAGATTAAACTCGGTTGGGATGAACAAAGAGGAAGTGTATCTGAAGAAGATAGAAAGAAAAATGGAACTTTGTTGTTAGCTGAGAAATTATGTTGATGCTGAGTATATGCTGAAGAAGATGACTTGAATAGTTGAATGACTAATCTTTCCTTGAAAATGGAACTTAGGAGATGTTAGATGTTATATTGGTGAATGGAAATTCAATTGAAGCTCTTGGCCATGTCTGTATTGGCTCTATTCTAATCTATGTGATTTATTATACGCAGGATACTGCACTTGCTGATCTTGCACCCACTCATCCTATACGTTTGGGCTTGGCACTGAACTTCTCTGTGTTTTACTATGAAATCCTCAATGCATCAGAGAAAGCCTGCGACATGGCGAAACAGGTTAGTTAATAACGCATTCAGCTTAATGCTTCAACTGTACAGGTTAGTTAATAACGCATAGAGCTTAATGCTTCAATTGTGCTCTACTGCCTTGGATTTTCCCTTTCCTTTTCAATGTAATTCTTGGTTTTTGACCCCATACTATCTCTATCTTATAATAAAGGATCCACGTATAAGGAGGTTGTTAAGTGTTCACAAGTATGTGACTTTTCAAAGTTGACTAAAAAAATGTTATTTTGTCATTAAAATTCCAGTTTCATCCGTCTATTTTGAAAAAATAAAGTACAATTTGAACTGAATTTCTAAATATTAATCAACAATATTATGTTTAAGAACAGAATATGAATTAAGCAATGACTCTGTATTGACCCTGATTCATTATACTAAAATGTGTTTAGTTGCTTTTGGACCTGAATGTAACAAATAAATCATTTAATTCTCGCAACATGTTATAAGAAAATATCAATAGCTCTACCACGAGGTACCGGCCAGTCCCTAGGTCTCCATGAATTGCCTCGTTACAATATTAATCAGCAATAATTTTTCTCTAGAACTTTGGACATAGACTGTATTTGTTGTCTGAAATGCTGAAACCCCTTACATTACGTCCTTCCATAATTTACGTATGTTTAAAACATTAAAAACATTGATGAAATTACTCGAGAGTAAATTTTATTTGGCCCTTTTGCATGTTGTCAAATTAGAGGTCCCCTTCAATTTAAAACGAGAGTGCATGTGTGTGCTGATCAGGCCTTTGAAGAAGCTATTGCTGAGTTGGATACCTTGGGTGAAGAATCGTACAAGGATAGCACCCTCATTATGCAGCTTCTGAGGGACAACCTCACTCTTTGGACCTCAGATATGCAGGTAACCTTCTTTCACTTTGCCGTGGCCACTTTACTAATATGTGCGGGGGTTTTCATGTTTCCGGACAAGGATAGTTTTATTTGTTTCGTTGATACAAGAGAAGCATTGAGGTACTGAAAACATGTTTGTGTTGATGCAGGACCAAATTGACGAGTCTTGAAGCGTCTGCCCCTCAAGGAGGTGGACTTGAATGTCATAATGCATCTGTAATTTGCATATATATATGACTTTGTGGTTTGCATCGTGTTATTTTTGGTATTATTTTCGTCAGACTCCCTTAATTATTCAAACCTGCATTTTCGCTGCTTAAATAGAATTTGTAGAATATGATCTACTGCAGCAAATCGCAAGCAATATCAATTCTCATGATTCAAGTGGTTGTTTGATTTTGCCTCTCTCTCTCTCTCTCTCTGTCTCTCTCTCTCTGTCTCTCTCTCCCTCCCTCCCTCCAAACCAAACATGGCTCTCATGCTCTACTGTAAGATTGAAACAGAGTATATCTTATATATATATGATTTGATAGTAGGAAAAGGTCCGACCAATTTTATACAGCTGTTGATGATTTTATTTATGAGAATTGATTTTACACCGAAAGGGTAAATACAATTTATCAATTTTTATCTCCCAATTCTTTTAATGAAGTGATGTGAAATAGGTTGGTCCCACATTTTCATACCATACAATACTATATACATACTCGAAGACCATTATTTGTGCAGTTTTCTTGAAACAATGTTACTATAGGTACCCTCACATCGCATCAATAGTCTTACGAAGTTCAATTTCTTTGGTGGGTTCACAATTCAAATTTACTCAAATAGTAAAATGTGTGGGTGTGTGTGTGTGTGAGAGAGAGAGAGAGAGAGAGTCTAAAAGTCTAGGCCTCAAGTACATATCTAAGAAGATTGATGAAATTAAGTTTGTGGAAGGGACAAAGTAGAAGACTTAAGTACGTTTACCAATATTTTAGCAATGATAATTGATGATGGAAAGCTACGAATCAAATTTCATCTGGACTTTGTCTACTCCTTTTGTGAAACATTTCATGATGATTTCCGAAACCCAGTAAAATCTATGCGCCTCCAAATACCAAGGAGTCGGTAAAAAATGGTCCATCAAAAAAGACATTGAAATGATTGCTGTTACAAGAATTTTTAATTTTATTAAAAAAGCAAGGGTTTTTTGTGCAGTGACCTGTCCGTTTCCAAAGTTTAGAATTTTGACTCAAAGCAGCAAGCAAAAGAAGATCGATGCTAGCTCTTTGATTTATATGAATCGAACTTTCTTCTTGTCACAGATAATGTTATTTCATTGCCCTATATTTATTTTAAATTGTTCCATCTCGCATTTAATTAATACCAGATTTGTCACAATATTTAAGTTTCGGCTTCGAAGATTAAGTTGTTTTGGAATTATACATTTGGCTCACTTTTTGTGATGAAACTTGAGAAATCTTTGACTGTGAGGTCACAACCCTAAATTTTTAGGCCTTTGATTCTCTACTATGTCATGGATGAGTTTGTTTCTGGGGTGCAGGAATCTTACATCACTTTTGTTGCATTTGAATAAATAAAACATTCTTTCCAAGAAATTTGAATATTTAGCGCCAAACAACAGTGGTATTGACTTGATTCTTTTCTCTTACACCGTTTGTAAATGTCAATCATGAGTCTTTGCACATAAAGATGCAAGCCTAAAACAAGTAAAAAGAGTCAAAAAAGATATCTATATTTTGGTGAATTATTGAACGAAATGAGCTGTAAATTTCAATATTTCTTTCTATTTCTGGCTCATGGTTTATATTGGTATGACCAATACAAATTTAATGGAGATCGAATTTTTTTATTTTTTCGCCATACGCTTAACAAATAAGTCAGATAATTTTCAGTATAAGATGGAAAATATTAATAATCTTGTAAATCGATTTAATGAAATATATCGCAACTGTGATGGTAAAAGGAATGCAAAAGGTAGATTTTAATCCAAACTTGACTTACATATTCATACTTAAATCATCATTTCTGTTCATGATGGAAAAGTTATAAAAATAAGACCTTAATCACAAAGCATGAACGAATTTACATGCGGTTAATTATCTAAACTAATATAAAAAAGAGCATCGTATATAAATTTTGGTTTGCGAATATATCATATATATTTCTATTATATCTATTACTATATATACACCTCCTTTTTATGTAATATTATATAATATATTTAGTTAATTTAAATTTTATTATGTTAAATGAGAGGTTACATGTGCATCATACGCCAATGGCGAATGCAGGGGGTGGGATGGGGCGGCCGAAGAGCTCAGTAAGGGGCTGAACAAGCTAAGAAGTACCTCACAGTCATGGCAGCCAAATTTATGAAGTCTCAGAACCAATTCAAGGAGCTCTTAGAGTGCAATGAAGCTCGGCTGCAGAAGCTGCTTCAGATATCTCAGGAATGAGATATAGAATGGTAGTCGGAGACTAAAAAAAACATTGTGCAAAAATATATTATGAACACCGACATACACACTCCCTATTATATATAGTAGTACTTATAAATTAAAATGTGCTAGTCACAACAAATATTGAAATAGAAATTAAATGGAGTTATATAATATATATGATTAACTCATTCGCCCATTGAGGTGTATGGTTGTATATAAGAAAAATTAATTTATTATTTTAAATCGAAATCGGATATATATAAAAAAAACATTAGTTGGACATCAAAGACAAATGGGATGGCCACCTTTACGACTCCCATGCATGCATACAAATATATAATATTTGTTAGTTAGTTTAATATTATTACACAAAGTGGGAGCAACAAGAACGTTGTATGAAACACGTGACATAGGATACCTGTTGTTTAAAGTTGTTTTTTTTTCTTCTTCAATATGTGGTCTAAGGCTAAGCAGAATTTTTTGGGTCTAACCCCTCAAATCTCAGTCTTGTAAAGAGCTTGTGATAAAGGTGAAATTTCATCTTTCTGTGTGTGTACTGTGTGTGGGTGGAATGTGAAAAAAGGGTTACAATGTTGGTAAGTCTTAGAAAGGAACAAAGATATATGTACCTTTACATGTAATGTTTAATCAATTTTCTGTAAATATTCAAGATCAGTATCCTAAGCTCTTTCATCTTTTGTTTCTTTCCATACCACATATGATTTGTAATGTGCATGTTACTTTGGATTAGTTTATCTTTGGGGCTGTTTATACAACGATTATATGTAGATATTAATTAAGGGTAGATTGAGATGATCAGATGAAACGAATATTTATTGTAATTAAGTTGATTTAGTTTCCTCAAAACATAAAATAAGAAGTTGGTTTAGTTTATGATTTTATATGATTGTTAACGGTAGTCTCCCACATGTTCACTACACTGCGCTTCTGATTAATGGGCTGTAAAGCAAATAAAACAAATATCTAAGTTTTTCATTAAACAATATTAGTTATACATATTATTATTATTATTATTATTATTATATGGTTACTATGGTCTTTTTTGTAGATCTTATAATATGATCACCAGTGTTATTTCTTCTAGTCATCAGTGCTTTTATCGTTCGGAGATCTCTATTTTTTGAACTTTCACAGTACTCTTTTGTATGATCGAAACCCTGATTAACTTCTCTTCTGCCAGCAGTGGGCCGCTACTTCATTTTTCTATATTAAGTTGTGATCCACTTTCTTTACACTTTGCCCCTTAATTTCGTTGTGAAACCTAGATACCTTTGATCTGTTTCCTAAGATCTCATCAAATAATTTTTATTAATATGCACAAAATAAGGAGAGGAATATATGTGACGACTGCAATGATGTGTGGATACATTGATACAATGCATAAATTTAATACAACATGCTCTCATAATACCTTTTAAATCCCCATACTATTTTCAACTGTAAAACTTTGAGAGTGATTTGCATTAATATAGAGATACGTATCAGATTTAGAGGTGGTGAATAGATTAATGATCTATTTGCAGCCATCAACACTGAATAGTTTCAATTGGTTTTCTGAAATTTTCACTCTAATGATATCTTTAATCAAAGTTATAGAGTTAACTAATTAAGTAAGTATATATATGATTCAGTACTGACGAGACAAAACGTTGATAACATGACCACAATGTTCAATTGTGACAACTAATTACTTCCTCATTCGATATTGCTACAAAGGCCCGCTTTGAAAATTACTAAGTAAGATTAATTATATTTAATTTTAGTATAAAAAAGAGATTTAGTATTATACACCTTTTAACATATGAAACTGACATTAATGAACCAGGTAGCTATTTCTATATATGGATCCAAATCAGTTACTATTTGAACTAAAACTATAATAATCTAACTAATTATTCTTTTCACTATATTTCATTATTACCAAAACAATTATTATTTAGATTTTCTTTTGATATTTTAACTTTTGTCCTCCAAATCTCTATGCAACTAATAATATGATGATAGATTAAGACCCCAAAATGAAAGGGTCCAAATGTAAAACGAAGCAGATTTTTCTCCTGATTATTATACATTTATGTAATTTACTGAATACATATGTTAGTAATTCCACCAAAGAATAATGGGATAAAAACCAAAATTGCCAACCTTATTGTACCTAACAAATAAATTTGAAAACGACGTATCTATCCTATTAGATACATTATATTTATACATCCCCATCTAAAAAATATAAAAATACATGAATTATTAGGCCATGAATGTTCCCTAGTTTCCAACTAGTTAATTCTTCTCCTCCTCAAAGATATTGAATTTATAAAAACAATTTTAAAAAAAAGTGTGTGAAAGTCCCTGAACCCAAAAGGAGTATATTCTCAAAAATGAAAAAGAATTACTGTCAATCAAATCACCATTTTAACATAGAGAACCACATCGCACAAATCGCAAAGGGGCACATTTGGTACTTCAACAGACACTTTTTTTTTTAATAATAAAATATTTGTAATATAAGCTGATCATATGCCATTTGTGTTCCTTGAGTAACATATTTTCTTTAATACTATACCGTACTCTGGTTTGTTTTTTTTTTTTTTTTTAATCTCAACCAACCCCAACCTTTCACCTCTTAAAGACAAACTAATTTCCTACATAAACCTTCATCCAATTGCACTGTCTTATTCATACACACATACACAAATTATCTGTCTCTCAGTCTCACTGTTATATACATCTATATATATAGTATAGACACCCCAATAGTCTCATTTCCAGTCTCTCTCTCTGTTATATACATCTATATATAGAGAAACCCCAATAGTCTCACTTCCAGTCCTCTGTCTCTCTCTCTCTCTCCCCCTCTCTCTGGGCCTTGTTGCAGAAATGGCAGAAACATAATACCAATCTTTAGCATACAAAAGAAACCCCATCAAAACCCCATCTTTTGATAACTTCCATTGACAGCAAAGCACATTCATTGAGGCTGATTTCCCAATGGCTGATTGCAACACCTTTGACCCTGCTTCAACAGACCTCCTCTTCTGCAACGAAGAAACCAAAGCATTTTCTTTCGACGAGGACGAAGATGATGATGATCATCGTCTTCTCCAACCTCCCACCAGCCAAATCATAGCTGAAAAAGATTTGATTTTTAGCAATAGGTCATCGGATTCAGAGGCACTGGTTCATCTCCCTTGCCTTAGTGAAGAATGCATTGGCTACATGTTAGAGAGAGAGAGGGAGCACCTCCCTAAAGATGATTACCTTGCCAGATTGAGAAATGGAGACTTGGATGTTGGATTGAGGAGAGAGGCTCTTGATTGGATGCTCAAGGTGATGATGATCTGATTGCCATTTCTTGAAATTTCGCTATATAAAAAAAAAGATTTAATTTTTGTTCAATCTTGAGGGGGGCCAATCCAGTTTCTTAATCTGCACAAATGGGGCTATTTTGGCAAGTTCTTGATTTTTCTCTAGATTTTCCTAAATGGGATTTTCATCATAAGTCTCATTCCAAAAAGGGCCGGAGCCAAAATGATAAATGCTCATTGGATTTGATCTATTAATGATCATACATTAATAGCTTTCTTGATTCCAAGCACTCTGTTTGTCTCTGTTGCAACCCTTTTTTTCTTTTTCGGAAAAAAAATGCACAAAAAAGTGCTTTTTTCCTCCAACAGAAACTCAATGTTTGTTTGTTCTTTACAGGCTTGCGCCCACTTCAGTTTTGGAGAGTTGTGTTTGTACTCTGCAGTCAGCTATTTCGATCGATTTCTATCCATCTACGAATTGCCTCTATCTTCATCAGAAAAGGTACAACACTGCTGAGTTCAATCCCATTGAATGAAATCTTGTTAACTTGTGCCCTTGAATGCTGATTTTCTTCATGTTTGTCGCCTTTGTTTCGATGCAGGGAGGCAAGAATTGGGCAGTTCAATTAGTTGCAGTTGCTTGCTTATCTCTTGCAGCCAAGATAGAGGAGGTTAATGTTCCCTCCACCGTAGATTTGCAGGTGATGATCATTAAACTCAACAATGGACTAATGTTTGTTGTTGTAATTGATTGATTGATCGATTTTTTTGTTGTTGTAACGGAGCAGGCAGAGGTGCCTAGGTGGTTGTTTGAAGGGAAAACCATCCAAAGAATGGAGATTTTGGTGCTAAACAGTTTGAATTGGAAGATCAAAGCTTACACTCCATGCAACTTCATTTACTACTATCTTAGGAAGATGAATGAGGGTGGATTGCCATTAGGGTTCGTGATTAGCCGCTCCCTTCGCCTAATCTTGAGCACGATCAAAGGTGATTAGTGTGGTTTTTTTAGTGTGCTGCATAGATCTGCAGAAACTTGGAATTCTAGAAAAAAAGGTTTGTGGGGGATTGTTTGTTTTTTGATTGAATGTTTGGTTGTGATATTGAATGCTGCAGGTATTGAATTCTTGGAATTCAAACCATCTGAGATAGCTGCAGCTGTGGCAATGTGTGTTTCAAGGGAAATGCAAGCAATAGACATTGATAAGGCATTGTCTTGTTTGATAGGAGTTGAGAAGGTAGGTGTTGATGTTGGTCCCCCCATAGTAATAGTGTATCTAGCTATCCCTTTTAATTATGGTGGGAATTTATGGTTTTAGCAAACTTATTGTTTCTTTTAAATAAAACGCGGTGTTTTGTATCTAAATCTTGATTGAATTTTTGCAGGGGAGGGTGGTGAAGTGCTTTAAAATGATTCAAGAATCTAAGTCATCAATGAGGGGGACGAGTACTACTACTACTACTACAATGACTACTGCTGCTGCTAGGGTTGCAATGGCGAATTCTACGAATGTGGCACCTCGGAGCCCCAATGGGGTGTTGGATGCAGCATGCTTAAGCTATAAAAGTGATGAAACAACAGTTGGATCATGCCCAAGTTCTTCACACACTAGTCCAGTCACTAAAAGGAGGAAATTGGACAAAGCAACTTCTTTTTTAGGTGGAGATTCTTGAAGTCATGGAGAAATATGAAATTTGGACTCACACATTAAAAATCAGTTGTTTGGTGTGGAAATTAATAAAGAGAAACAAAAAAGTACACTAAAAAGTGAGAAGTTGAGAAATGGAAGAGGAGGAGGAGACATGCTTTGAGCATGAAAAGAGGCAAATGTTAGTAGCTGTCATTAATAATTACTCAAAACATTGTAATTTGTATGAAGATGAAGATGATGATTGGAGAAGACAAGCAAAAGAGTTTGAGGAAGCTCATTTGGGATGGGAATTTAGAGGAACTGATGTGTAATATGAGGAATAATGGGGTCTTTTCAGTTTTTTATTTTTTTATTTTTGTTGGTATTTATTCTCATATTGTTATTTCATGGTTATTATGTAATTTATTTTTTTACCTTATGTTATATAATAAAAATAACTTTTTTGATGGCTCTTATTCAAAGATTGTTATCTTTATGATTTCCATATTGATACAATCTGTGTTTTGTTGATTTAGAAAGGAGTCAGATTTGTATCATGTTTCAGAAGCTTTTAATATTGAATAGGTGCAGAACTGATGTATGTATTTGGAAATAAATAATATCAACGGTAGGATAGGCTAAAAAATACTTAAAACTTTAAATTAATTTATTATATATAATAATAACGGTAGGATTTCCCTAAACCCTCTCTCTATCAAATTGATGATCCCAATATTTATATGTTCACTCGTGTCCTACTAATAAATGAGTTACTCTTAGTATTAGTCATTATCTTTTATATAAACTCCAATTAACAGATAATACTAAAAGGTTGGAGTTTTAAAATATGATATTTCCTAATTATAGAATAATCGACCCCAATACTGAATTTACTAACTTTAAAAATAGAAAAATGCTAAAAATAGTCATATATTCTAATTGGTCATAATCAATTCTAATTGACAATTACAGAGTAAATTTAAAATAAAGAGAAATTAAATGAAGAAAGAATGATTTTTATATATATAAAATGACATATAAATGAAACACAATAAATGGAAATACCTTCAAACCTGAATTTCTCGTAAAGACTAGACAAATAGAACTATATCAAAATCTGAAGGAACTACCACAGGATATGAGCACAAATCATGGCCACCATGTAACACATTCGTCTTATCTTCAAAATTGTGAGACGGCTTCAAAATCGAATGTAAATTTGTATCTAATAGTGTATTTGTAATCTTTTGATCTTTGATTGCGAATCTTGACTCGTCACATTAATTTTAATTTATAAGACGATCTCACACAAGATTATTCCATTCTCATTTTTTATTAATAGAGTAGACCTTTCTTTCCTTGGTATCTACCCCCTTATGTCCACAAAAATCACAGTTCATGTTGTCTATGTGTTTGAGCTAGTGCTAAGGTGTGCGTGCATGTTGTGCGTGCTTGTGGGCCTAGCGTGATAACTATCATATGCAAAGCTAAAATTTTAAAAATAGTTAAACACATTATACTAGTATTTAGATGTAAATTTAGATGAACAAAATGACATTTGTCTATTTAATAAGAAAAGCAAAACATATAAAAAATACAATCCAAATATAGTAAAACTAAAATAAAATTATCTCAAGGGTAGCCGGAACTTCATAAAAATATTAAAGTTCT
Source organism: Monilaria moniliformis (assembly GCA_034509125.1). Taxonomy (NCBI): domain Eukaryota; kingdom Viridiplantae; phylum Streptophyta; class Magnoliopsida; order Caryophyllales; family Aizoaceae; genus Monilaria; species Monilaria moniliformis. Next base: position 14,705 of record JAYDZE010108039.1, read on the forward strand.
CTGAAAAAAATTAAAAATATTGAAGTGTATTGATGAATTTCATGAATGAAAACATTAAATTGCAGTTGTTTAGCTCAACAAGCATGATGCAACAATAAAATAGTAGGTAAAAATCTATGGTGAATGCAATTAGCAATAAATGACAATCATGACAGCATTTCTCTTCACACTAAAAAGGACTAAATCCCACATAGGAACCTTCACGACTTTAGTAAGACATAATTTATTTGAACAAAAGAAGTAATTCATGTCATCAAATGTCTATAATTTTTCACAAAAATAAATAAATTGAATTTGTAAACCATCACAAAATAAAAGGGAACTATTATTGAAAATACATTTTTGGTTTATTAGAAACATTGCACCTTTTTATCTCTTGATTTTACATAAATGAAAATCTTGAGATGATTTTGGCGTCACCTACTGAAAATTGAGGCAATGAATTCAATAAAAGTCCAAAATAAATTGCAAAGAGACATGCCAAGGAAGCGACGTCGTGGCACTGGTTTATATGTAATGATTACATGTCATGCTGATTTTGGGATCTGCAACAGAAGATGTGCGCCCATGGCCCAGGCCCATAGCCGTACTCTGCGTTTGACCAGTCAGTATTGCCCAACCCCCCCGCACCCCCCCCCCCTCTTTTTTTTTTTGAAGTCAGACACTTGACCTTTAAAGTATATTTGCGTTATTTAATTTTTGAATCACATATCAGCCATCACAATGTATTTCATCACTCATTAATACAAACAGCCAAAATACACTTGGTAAATCACACTAACAAGGAAATATACTTTTGAATAAATAAAATTTAAGCCGGTAGCTCAAAAAATCAAGCAGTTTTAGATTTCACCACCAATCCATACACATTCTTTCGTTCCGATACGTCAAAATTGTATCCTTCAAAAATAATGTCAAAATTAACAGTGTTCTAAATTTAAAATTGCCCAAAATGTTGGTGCGAAAGTGTAAATCTATTTTAATGATAAGGATAATATTATTATTTTATTTGTTTAGTTGAATAACAATTCAGCTGACAACACTTCAGAAAGCGGGGTTTTGTGGTTGGGCACTAATGGGCTTATTGACCCAAATGAATTCGTGTTGGTTTTACTTTTAGCTCCCCAACTTTGATCTATCACCACTTTTATTACCCACTCGCGGATAGTTTTCCTTTTTCTAAAAAATAAATTCGACGGGACAAAACAGTCTTATGTCATAACAAAAGCTCTCCCTATTTTTCTCTTTTTAATCATTTTTTAAAAACTTTCTGCATTTTAATCATAAATTGTATGTATTTTGTTCATCTATAATCTGAATCCATGATATGGCTTTCCATACTTCCCTGCTCCAATATGTTGTTGTTGTTGTTGTTATTATTATTGTTATTATTATTATTATTATTATTATTATTATTATGATTATGACGGATTCGCACAGTAACTAAATCAAAATGGAACTTTGATGACGATAAACATGGCAGGAGGTTGATACAATTTTAAAATTAGAAAATCTTCTCAGCGTCGGCTCAAATAATATGTTTTACAGACTAAAATTGGTCATGATTAGTAGTTGTCTCAACGCCCACGTTTTCTTGAATCTTGAAATACGAGCAAACTTATAATTAAATAAGGATCATACTAACTATATATGTAGCAAGTGTTAAAAACCTTTAAGTTGGGTTATTTAATGACATGTATGAGATGAGATGATGACAGTTCCATAAGGTTCGCCTGCAGGGATGAAATTGAGCTAGTAAAATTTAAATTAGACGACTACAATTGTAGCCAACCCTACTTGGATTTTAGCTCATAAAACGCTCGTCCGCAGCTTGATCTTGTAAAAAACAAACCGAACTTGAGCATCAAGTCGAATTCAATAAATTCCTCAATAAAAGCTCAAGCTTGATTCGATCTCATGGTGGAGGGTACGCAACGGAAACACACCCACTATGGACATTTACTGCCAAAATACGTAGCTGCTCTGTCCCCGATCCCCTATTCTAGATCCGATTTAATATAATATATAGTTATTTCACATTTAACATGTGCGTAACAGGATTTGAATGACATACAAAATCAGAATATACTTATTCAAATGAAGGCCGTCTTAGTGCCAACCAGGAAAGTTGGAATAAATTCTGTGGTGTTCTACACTACTATCCCAATCAAAGGCATTTAAAAGTTCTTTCCCTGAGCCGAGAGTAAAAAAAAAAAAAAAGCTTATTACCGCCATGCCGCCGCTTAATGGCAATGTGAATGCTGTACACTCGAAAATTGTTGGGATAAATAGGGTGAAACCACAAGGCAAAGGCAGCCCATTGTCCTCTACTCTGCAGAATGAATTGTCTTGTCTTTGCTTCTCGAACATAAATTAATTAGATGAAGTCTGGTTGGCCAGTTGAGGTTAAGCAACGGTGCCACATACGGCTGTTGGGGTCGAGGACCTTGGGCTGAGCGATCACTTCTGGAATTGGGAAATATGCGTAGTGTGTATTGCATATTCCCACTGTGATGCCACTGTACCCAGCAAATGCTCCATGAACCTGCCATGATATTTGTCTAGGATTGAGCAAATAGTTGCCACAAGCATGTCTAAAATAATGCTGTTCAAGAATACATAACGCGCTAACACATCCACGTGAAAATGTAGTTCAATCATCAAGTTGAGCCTAGAGATTCATGAGGACTCAAGCTTGAAAGAGAAGACCCACAAATTCAGTTGTATGAAGGTGAAAAGGATAGTTTAGGGGCTTTCTCATAATAGATGCTACCAACTTCAATCTCCTCATGCGGTGGTGAGCTTAGCAGATTTAAGTAGTGCAAACACTACTCAATGTCATTGATATATATAAAAGAGCTTCTTAGATTTGTGTTCATGCAGAAAATTTAAAGCGTATGAAGAGAAATGGCATTGGCATTGGTTTGGTCAATGTATGTCGGTTTCATAGAAAAGATGAACGTTATATGATAAATACATGACTTACAGCATTTTGACCGAGCACAGTGCATAGAATCCCGTCTGATGCATTTGCACGGCACGCGCGTATCATGTAAGTCGGATCAATGTATTTCACATCTGCCGGATGTCCCATCTCTTTGAAGAACTTCTTTACCTGTAAGGTGTAAGTAAAGGTATTAGTGGCAGATGATAAGGAGAAAAGCATTTACCATCTCAAGGTTCTAATATTAAAATATGAAGGCAGGTGTAAGACCAGACATAATTCATGATCTTTTAGTGCTAAACCACTGTTAATGATGAAATTGGTGTAAAAGAATTCATAATATAAGCAGGAATATATGGTAGCGTGCATACAAATACATGAAGGAACGACAAACGGAATTCCAACTTTCTTATATATTAGCATACACTATGAAGTGGGGAAAAGCTGCATCGAGTAATTAAACGCATGCCCAAAATGAGAGGTCAATTAACTAAAGACAAGAAGTATCATATTCGGTGAAGCAAAAGCGTAAAAAGAATCTATAGTTGAAGGTCTACAACCAGGTAAAGGTACCAACCTCTTGTTGTATATGAACACCAATATCTCCCAGAACGATGTTCCCTGATGCATCTGTAGCATTGGTCTTCTGTAGTAGATCCTGAATGCAAAACGGAAATAACAGTTTAGTTTTTATATTGGCCACCATGTTAAATGGATACTGAACAAGTCTTTCAATCTTTCATCAATTAAGAGCATGTATCAGGTTTGATTTTCAATATTCACAGCAAGCAGGTTCAAAGCATGTTCGAGTTCACAAAATTAACTTGGATAAGATGATGAAAAAGAATTGTGAAAGTCGATTTCAGCTGGTAGGTGTGGTCTTTTCAGGAAAACGTAATACGTTTTCTAGATTAGAAAGCAAAGGCATCATCTGACTGACCTGACCAGCTCCCTCTGCAACACAGACAACAGCAGACCCCTTCCTCTCAAGCAGATATTTTAGGTGATTTAGGACACCATGAGGTCCATGCAGATTAAATTTCACCTGATTGATTAAGAAAAATACTGAGGCAAATGACCAGAATAACAAAATAGATTACATTTTTTTCATTAAATCTACAGAAATGGTACCTCCGGAATCAGGCATATATCAATTTGTCCACTAGCAAGAGATGCCTGCATAGCTATGAAACCACTACTTCGACCCATCAATTTTACAATCCCGATGCCACGATAAGCACTATGCGCCTGTCAAATCAGAGAAGGAATCATCTAAATAAGGAAGTAAACATGAGAGTAGCACTGCATAGACTTTGAGCTTGAAGATAGGTTAGGATAGCAAGTGAACGAACAATCAAATCTATTATGAAGATACTGAAAGATAAAACAGCAGAATGACTTTTGACCTCAATATATGCAGAATTTATTGCTCTTTGTGCCTCTTCAACAGCTGTATCAAAACCAAATGTCTTATCCATAAGCAGAATATCATTGTCAATGGTTTTTGGCACGCCAACTACAGCTATCTTCAAACCTCTTTTACGGCACTGGAGGGAAGCACAAAGAATTAAACAATTAGAGGTGCAATGCACAATGCTGCTCACTTTTGTTGCTGAAAATGCAATAATGTGTAGCAAAGTATAATTTAAATACAAAAGCCATAATCCCAAAACCTCTTCGTGTATGGCATTAGCACCAGCATGTGTACCGTTTCCACCCAGTACGAATAGCATGTTTATACCTCTTTCCTGCCATCAGTTCTTGAATTAGTATTGAAACAAATATTGCAGATTAAAAATAAATATAATGAAACCAGATATCAGCAGCGACACAAAATTTACCTTCATGCTTTCTACAATGTCAGTCACTGTTGGTCCTCCCCGTGAAACTCCTAGCAAGCTACCTCCAGAAAGATGAATATTTTGGACCACTTTCCTGGAGAGCTGAAGTGACATACCACAGCACATACAGTGAGATCAAATATGATAGTGATATTGAATATGCACAAAACCACATTTTCTGAATAAAGTTGTTAAGAGTCATGACTCTTATTATATCCAACTTGATAAGAAAGAATTAAATATAAAATAATATCATAGCAAATATGCCATTTATTGAGAATATGGCAAGGAAAAGTATCATAGATGTTACATTACACATTCAGTTACCAAGTAGAGTGGATAGTGTCTCAATTGTCAATCTAAGATAAGCTAAAGAAAAGTAGAGGATCATTTGATGGTTACATCCTACAGAATTTTTATGAATTTTACAGGATTTCGTGTGGCAAATTTCTACTGCAGCATTAGCCGTATAGGTGCACTTGTTGGTGTGCATTATTAGCCATAAACTTTCCCAACCAGAACATATAAATGAACTTTCAACAAAAGTAACGGATAACACATCTAGTAAGAAAAGCATCTTTTGCTTAGAGAGATCATTGGCTGACAAACTATATCCTTGTAAAATACACTCACAGGCATCTCAGCTAAACTTGTGTCAGAAAAGCCACGATAACCGAAAGGGATCCCAACAATCTGTTTCACGCCGTATATCTCAAGGGTGATGACTATCTGCAACATAAACAAGAAACTTAGTTACAAAGTGGTCGTTAAAAACATGTATTACGCTTATTAGAACATAATAGTACTTTTAGCATATCAAATTCATCTTAAGTTAATTGATCCCAGTTGTTGAGGTCAACTTTATTTCCGCTCTCCTAAGACAGGTTGCTAGAAAAGAACTATGACAAGCATATATTTGATGCTACAAGACCTCCCCAAAGAAAGGAGGACAAGAAAGAGAGAATAACCAATTTTCTGTTTAGATAGTTCTATAAGCTAATGATTGCAATTAAAGAATAAAATACCAAATGACGGTCATAATGATCTCCTTACTCATGTAAAAAGATACCTGTCGAATCACATCATTGAGACCAGGACAAAGGCCTCCACAAGTAACAATTGCTGCTTTTACCTCCTCTGGCTTGAAGTATATTTTCTCTCGGGGTCCGGCACGGTGAACCCTGACATTTAGTAGAAAAAATCTTAAAACTACAGAGATCTTATTGCAGACAAATTGTCAGGACACACTATGACCTTTTTCAGTTCTCTCTCTCTCTCTCTCTAGGGGGAGGGGAAGGTAACAGTTCCATGTGAATATAACACCCATACAAAATTTTGTAGATTTTAATCGTGCTCTATGTTTATCAACCTCAGAAAATGAAACCTTACGATATGATTTTTACCATTGTTCAATCCAGGAACAATTAGGATCGATACACTCAGCACCTGCAGATGTAGGAGAAGAAAAACGTATGACCTGAAACATTGACACAGAAATTTAGTATGGCAGTGGGCTTCTGGTGTCGAGAGATATGAAGTGGTCATTTATTTTCCTTTTATGCAAGCTTATGCGATCAGAAAATATTAAAACCATTACAGTTTAGTTTAGACATTATTGAATAAAGCTGAGTAATGCATGATATCATGGTTTTCTCTATTTAACACGCTCAATCTTTTAAGAGCAATCTATTTCAGATTTGTCAAGTTTTATGTCTACATTTTCCCAATTATAGGACCAAGGGTAATCTATCAAAGGAACGTTAAAGGAAAAAATGATGTGAAAGAGTGAAGTGGAGTGCATTCACTATAAAATAACCTCTTCCAATGAGACACTTATATTGAATGGAGACTAGCGAGGTCTGAATACATCAAAACGTTATCATTTAGCAAGATCGAGAATGAAGAAAAAGGTATTTATGCAAAAATGCATATAATATCAAATGTCTTCCTGCATCCTTCTCTATGGACTGAAGTTGCAGAAGTTAAAAAGTCCGCCTTGATACATCTAACAATTGTTTCCAGGAACCCTGTTGTTTGTAATCTATTATAACCATAAAAATAAATTCTATGTTCCTATTCTCTCAAACCTTCATAACTCAGTATAAACTCTTAGTCTTACATACTCCATTGTAGTTGATATAACTAGAACAAAGCCAGAAAACCACCACTTATAATTCCAGAATCAAAATATACAAGTCAATTTCTCGAGACTCCAGAAAACACGGAAATACCGAATTATAAATATTCAGAAAGGCAAAAATGAAACAGAAGAATCTGGCAATTCCCAGGCCACATGTCGATCATGGATCAAACGACACTTCAAGCAGTAATTATGAAGAACAGTGAAACAAGAAATTGAACTGGCATCCTACCTTAAGCAGTACTCTGTCGTCGTTATTGATATAACCATGCCACGCTTCATCCGATGGATAACCTTCCGCAAATTCAGAACTTATAGGACTCCTGCAACAGACTCTTAAATTAATTCTCTCTCAAGTGAAACTGTTAAGTGCTGTCTTTTCCTTTCTCTTTCAGCAGCAAACAAAAAACTTCTCCATTTTAATTTCAAGAGAAAAAAGATAACCATATCAGAATTTCATCTAGCAAACACGATACCAAGCGTATGAATCACGCAGAGCAACGTTCGATCAAATTAACCAACTAAAATCATGCCTCCATTTTCCCGACTAACCGCCACAAATTAAAATAATTCAGGAGAATATTCCCATTCAACTCCGAGTGCAAACCTCATTTTCAAGCAGAAAGTGGAAGGATACGAGGCGGCATCGGGAATCACATCAGTTATATGCGGAATGCGGAAGCGCGCCTCGAAATCGCTCTGATACTTTGACTTCCAATCCGGATCGCTGAAATCAATGCTCGCCTGCTTCGCCGCCTCTGCTCTCACCTGAATTCTCCTCCGAATCCGGCTACGCTTTGAGCTCAGGTTCGCGTACGACACGGAAGACAGAAGATCGTGATCGGCGCGATCAGTCCTCGGCGCCGCGAGCAGCGCCGGTTTGATCGCCGGCGAAAGCGCGTCCATTAATTTAGCAGGAACAGGAATGCTTTTAAACCTCGAGCACTGAAAACTTTTGAAATTGTAGCTGTATATACGTACAGCGTGGTGTACGTATATATTGAGCGGGGTGGGGGTGGGGGAGATAGAGTGACGGAGAAAGAGAGGGTGGAGCTTCGGATTGTCGAAGTGTGCTTTTTTTTTTGCCTTTTTCTGTTTTCTTTCTTTTACCTGTCAGAGTCCACTTCTACGACAAAACTTCAATCCCGACCTTTCATATCGTTGACCAACATTAATTTTATTTAGAAAGTAATTTTTATTTTGTCATGTCATATTTCGTGTTCGTGTTCGTGTTCGTGTCGTGTATTAGTACATCCTCATCCATACTTGAGCTTATACAATCTCTTTCATACAAAATCAGTTAATATCTGTTGTCAAACTTTTTCTATTAAGATTGTTGAAATAATATGAGAAACATTTTCTAGTCTATGCGTTTCTGTAGATATCATAATGATTAATACAAAATAATATATTTCTTGATGGAATAATACAATTTCATAAATAAACGAAACTAGATTACTCATCTACATAATATGTTACTAACATTGTGATTATAGATTATAGTTGAAGGAATTAGAATAAAAGAGTGAAATATGCTGAAATTGTACATGTTAATCATACATAAAAATACTAAAAACTAATTTTCCAATTTTATTAACTAATATGGGCCGTTTATTTGGCAAATAAGTAATGTTATTGGGTAAATTCTGAAAATAGAATTCCCAATAATTACTTATCAAGCAAAATTGTTAGAATTACGAACTTGTATTGATTAGTTAGATCAAATTATCTAATAAACATAATATTAAATTATAATGAATATGCATAATATTTTTCTAATAATTAAAGTAAGATTTTTTAAATTAAATTATTAATTGGATGATAATAATAACAATAGTATAAATAATAAAATACAATTTAAGATTTGCTTAATTAGTTATTAATTGATAAAATAATAATAAGATGTTATGGTTATTATTGTAGTTTGTATTTTAATAAAAAAATATCAAATATATATATATATAAGTAAGAATCGTAAAATGAGGGAAAAAATACCTAAGAAAAGTTAGGAATAAAATTTATGAAAAATTATACTAATTTTCTTGTTTTTAATTTTTTTTATTACTTTTCATATTTGATAAAAATAATAACCGAACACAAGAATCTTTTAAAAATCTAGAATTAGATTATTTTTGCAAAACAAAGTTCTGCGAAACAAACATGCAGTGGCGGATTTAGGGGGGTGGGGGGGCGGGAGGGGGCGGCCGGGGGG
>JAYDZE010108150.1:0-23839 GCA_034509125.1 Monilaria moniliformis
CAGTTGTCGCGGTCAACATACGTTAGTGCTACTTGAATTATAATATGTTATTTATTTTATTATAAAAAACATATTTGGGTATTATATTTAAATTTTTTTTCCGCCCCCCTATTTTTTTCGTCTGGATCCGCCACTGGACGCGCCCATCCAGGCCAATCAGAATGGCGTGTTTTGCACACACCCCGCCTATGCGACTCAGAAACAAGCTCGACCATGATGGATCTACCACTATGAGATCACAGGGGAACCGCTCATTCCACACATGATGTTGTGGTAACCCAATCCTTCCACGATCACGTTCAAGAGCTATTTTTACCAATCATTTTCTTATAAATTATGTTTGTTCACATAACATATATATATATATATATATATTAATAAAATTATGGATTGAAATGTGATTGCCGATTATATATAATAAAGAATAAAACGCAATATTGAGGATGTATAACAGATTGTGTTTTGTCTTTTGACGAAATGACACTTTTGGAAGACGATGAAGTGCATCTTAGTTGGTAAAACGCTTCTCCTCCAACCAATAGCTCGAAGGTTCATTATTGATCATCTTCTAATTAGAAAACAAAAATGACGCTTTTGGAAATAGGCAGCATAATTTGTGGGAGGCATTCAAGATTCATTGAATGGGGCATGGGAAAAATTTAATTAAGCTGAGTGTAATTTTGTCTGCTAGTCTAGATTCAAAGTTTAATGATTATTTCAGATGTTGTCCTCTATCCGTACAACAATCAACAATGTTCCTTCGACATTCAGATATCAAAATATCTAATTAATGACCTAAATAAATTTTAATTTTATATGTTAATTTGAAAACTTGTCTACTATTTATTGGATTTTTAATTTAATCTAAATTTGTTAAGGAGACTGTATTCCAGCTCAACTTTGTCCTCATATTTAAATCGATAACAATTAGTCATGTGCAAGTTCAGTTGAAAACAATGACGTTTTGGTAAGCAACGTCCATGTTAGCAATAAATTGGATTGGACCTCATTAGCAAAATCAGATGAAATTGAATGTTTAGTAACTATGGAGCAGATTTTTAAGTTGATATGCAAAATTAGAATTTAGTCAAAATTCAGCTATATACAAACTTATTATTATTATTATTATTATTATTATTATTATTATTATTATTATTATTATTATTAATTTGTCCATCAATGGTTTCCTAATTAATTAAATGTCTGCATCACATTATTTAATAGTTAAGTATTTTTTAAAAATTGTGCTAGAAAAATAATGAAATGAATGGAGAGAAAGGTGAGGAAGAGTAATGATGCGTGATTTGTACCGAAACAAACCGAATATTAATTGAAGTTTTTCAACAATTGCGGCAGAAATATAAAACCAAACATTTAAAAGGGGGACAAAACTAACCATTTGTGGATGACTTCAACGGCTTCACGTAAGATGGAACCCACGACCAGCCTGGAAGAATCTCGCGCTGATTTTCCTTGGAAATGGAATTTGACTTTTGCCCCTTATCTCAGATAAAGCTTTTTTAGCCACAATATTTTAATGTATCTCTAAAATTTCATCATCAAATTTAGCCATAATTTCATTACTTTTATTATTCTTCAATTTGATATAATTATTTAAATTTTGATATTTGCGAAAACAAAATAAATGACTAAAAATTGATAATGACTTAATTAAAATTTAAAAAAAAAATACACTAATTAAATATCAAAAATTATATAATTAAAACTCACAAATATTACATATCAAAGATAAGTCAAAATCAGAATCTGGACCGGCCAATCACAAAATTATAGATACTAATATTAATAGAAAAAGATTTAAAAAATCGAAAATTTAAAAAAATAATGAAGGTTGCGGCCGCCGGAACACCAGCCGCCGCCGCCGATCACGCTCCTACGCCGCGCGAGACGCGCATGCCAAGGCGAACAACCGTCGCACGCTTCCCGAATGGCACCGCTCGCGTCCCGCCTGCCGCAACCCTCCCAGCAGCCACATAAGCGGCGCCATTGTAGGTGCCCTTAGGGCAGCCACAACAGAGGCAGAGTCTCCCCTTTTTCCTTACACTATTCATGGATCCTACAATAATTTTTCACTTAAAATTTTAATACCCATAATAGAGGGCAGGTTCTGCTCTTCCCTTAAAATTTTCATCTCTTAATTTTTTATTTCTTTCTTAATTCAGATAATTTTCGATTACGTAATTAAAATATGAATTTTGTCAAATTAAAGAAAATTACATAATTAAAATTTTAAAATTATATTATTAAAGTCTAAAAATAACATAATTTAAATTCTAAATTTCATTATTGAAAGTAAAAAAAATACATGATTTAAATTCTAAAATTACATTATTGAAAAGTGTAGAATATTTTTAAAAAAATATGAATACTTTAATTTGATTGATGATAATATCTATCAGAAACATACATATGTGTATTGGGTTTCTTTTCAATGTTATTAAATTTATATGATGGTAATATTTATTATTTGTATAATTAAATTATTCTCCATCTCAAATATTTATCGTCTGCATAATAAAATTATTCTCCATCTCATATAATTAATTCACAACTAGAAAAAAATAAAACAAATTAAAAGTACGTGCGTCGCACTGAGCTACATTTAGTGCTATATAATATAGACATACATGACAAATACGTGTTTCTCAAAGAATAAAAAAATGAAAGATGTGATTAGATTGGAATCGCAGTATAGAAACTAATATAAGTGCAAAGTGATTTGCAGGAAACTTCGTAACTGTCATCCAATCACTCGGCAACTGTAGTAGAGGAAGTTTCCTACATTCTTTATTATCTTAAAATTATCAGACAAACAGCTGATATTAGCCCACAATTATGCCAGACAAAATCTAGCACACACAGCTCATTTTAGTTTCTTTATCTTCGTAGGGACCTGGCATTCAAGTAAAATATATATGTTATAAACTTTAGTAATTATAAATTACATATAAAAAGAAATTATGGTATGACAATACATAGATTTTTGATCTGTTATAATTTTATCACTAAACTCAAATTCTCAAAAGTTGTCGAGAAGGCCAAGATTGCTTATTTAGACTCATCGTCTGATCAAAAATACTACGTCGTTTCAAATTAAATAAATGACGTAGTTTGGAGTTAAATACAGGCTCTGACACGACAGCTTCAAATTTGAGGATTTTAGTTTGATAATAAATTAAAAATCTATATATTATCGTACCGAAACAAATTTGTACAATTTATTGGCTAAAGAAATATGTATTTACCAACCAATATCTCAAATATTTCCTGGATTTGTGGCCCAAATAGTTATAATTCAACATCTCTACCAAAAAATTCACGTTAGTTGGCCGAGATAGAACAGCCCGATAATCCAATATAAGCGGAATAGTAGCACAGATAATTCGAATATAGTAATGCTGGGATCCATCTTATAAACGTCTTGCTGAAGTCTTGAGCAAAAGATTACCAAATTCTTGTTCTTTTGTGTGTGTGTGTGTGTGTGAGAGAGAGAGAGAGAGAGAGAGAGAGAGGGTAGCCGCGGCTTGTGATGGATGGGAGAAGCATAATGAGTTTAATAGGCAGCTTCAAAACAAAATCGAAGCAAGCATCCCTTTTGTGGGCGGAGGGTTTCAGAGAGGCTTGCTGTCTTCACCGCGTCGTCATATACTGTCTCAGGTGGCCAAAACTGAATCCAATCATATTCATATTCTTCTTCATAGTTTGAATTTGAAAATTTTGGACTAGATTTTGACTCTCTCTATATGGGTTGTATTGAATAAACATGTCAGGTCAAGGGAGATCGCCATCCGCACTGGACAGTGTTTCCTGTTGAATGGGTTCATTTTCTTGGGAAGGTCTGTGCCGCAAATATGTCTCTCTCTCTCTCTCTATTTATTTCTATTTGGGTAACAAAATAAATACTATGACTCACTAGAGAAGATTTACCAAAACTTGGAATGAATATGATAGAACAAAAATAGTGACTTTTCACGGTTGGGGGAGATATACAAGTGCAACTACACATTATTGTAAGTTCAAAATGTCATAAGGTTCATCACGTGGGAAGAGAGAGTAGATATTACTCATATCAGTGTATTTCTGCTTTTATTTATGTGCTGAGCTTCAGATGAGATGAGAATGTCCAGATAAAATGCCTACTACAATTTTTATCTTTGTTCAAATTCTTCTTAACACCTTGATTTAGCTTCTTTGTATTTAAGCCATCTATTATAAATTTTATTCATTATCCTCACGAGGGGTGCTTCCATCACATGAGATCCTCTTTCCACAAACTTGGTACACTACCTTCGATTCTTCTTTTTTTCTTCAACTTCACATTATGAATTACTTTAAATTTACAATTGTATAATTAGAGTTATGTATACCCGATTAGGGTATATAATTGTTTTTTTGTTTTAAATTTGGAATTTTAATTTTTTTTGTTAATAACTCATTGTTAGGGTTGATTATTTCACAATTAGGATTTATACATTCGTTTAATTTCAATCCTTAGTTATTAAATGTTAATTAGGATTGATTATATTATAATTGGTTTTTTATTGTATAATGACTACTATTGAAATATTAAATCTGAGGGCGGGACACCAAAATTGTGGAACAAAGGATCCCATCCTGTACTTCATTACAGTCTAGTTATCTGCACCAGTTATGCATTAAATTCATTGTATTAGAGTTTTCAGTCATTCCATATCATTTGTCGGAATGGTTCTCATTTCCTTGAGTAATTAATTTACTTCTACGTGCTGTCTGTTTGTCACTAATTAGGAGCATCATAGTCATTGTCTTCAGCCTAAATTATTATGCCCAAAAAAATTATGGCTGCAGCTTGCTATGATTGTAAAAACCTTATTCCAATTCTTGAGATGGCAATATTTCCTGAGAGTGAAATATGTTTGGTTAGGTTCTTCTATATGATGCATGATCAGCTATAACAATTTGTCTTTTGCAGTATACTTGTTCTGAGATCTGTTGTCATTCCCACACTACAATGGGTGTTACCTGATGTATGCCTGCTGTATAAATCTCAAGAATTATGTCCATTTGGGAGTATTTCCAGATTCTATTCCTTCTTACAACATGGATTGATTCAACTCTTCTATGTGAGTGCTGATTTTTCTACAGTGTTCTATATAGTTTAGCTAACTTTAATCAAATGGCAATTTTGCAAAAATAAAAGGTTCCCAAGTCTCTATATGTTTCTAGTCATTGTGTTGTGCTGAATTGAATATGATCGGTGCACGTTTTCTTATTGTTTCCTGCTTATCTCTCATAGATTTTGACTATGTTACTTATTGACTAAGTGATCAAACTGGTCTAATATCTATGTCAAAAATCTGAATATTAACTAAACATTTCTTGTTAGGGGTGAGAGTCAGGTTGTATTTTTCCACAAATAACACAGAAATATAGGGAAATTATACTCCATCCATCCCTTATAAGTGTTCTCATTACTTTTGGCATGGATTTCAATAAAAGTTAGGTAAGTGTGTAGATGAGTGGAAAAAAAGCCCCACATTTATTGTAGCGGTATTATACTTTATTATAGATGTTAGATAAGTGTGTGGATGAGTTGTGGGTCATGCTTAGTTTTGATGTAAATAAGTTGTCATAGTGAGAGTAAAATTTAAGAGGTTGGTGGTGGATAGTTTCCAAAAGTGAAATGGGAACACTTTTGAGGGCCAGACTAAAATGTCAAAATGAGAATACTTATGAGGGACGGAGGGAGTAGTTTATATCCTAAACTAATATTCATTTATCAAATGTATCTTGAACTATTGATAATTACATTAAAATACACGAACTATTGGAAAACTAACAAAAATACCCCATTGTTTGATTTCCGTCCCCCTTCGAGGGACCAATTCTAATATATTTTAAATGACACGACATATTTATTTAAAAAAAAACGAGGTGTTGAGTCTTTGGGAACTTGGAATAACTCGTCAAAAATCAAACAACGGGTTATTTTTGTTAGTTTTCAGATA
Source organism: Monilaria moniliformis (assembly GCA_034509125.1). Classification (NCBI taxonomy): domain Eukaryota; kingdom Viridiplantae; phylum Streptophyta; class Magnoliopsida; order Caryophyllales; family Aizoaceae; genus Monilaria; species Monilaria moniliformis. The sequence continues at coordinate 6,009 of JAYDZE010108150.1, forward strand.
GTTTATGTATTTTATTTTTGTAATTATCAATATTCCTGTGTTTTATTTAATAATTAATAATTCAGGATTTTTTATGTTAAATGATCAATAGTCTGTTTAGGATATAAACTATAATTTTTCCCAAAAATGTATTCCGAAAGAATCAATAGTTTATTTTAGTTCGGATAAATAATATTCCCTACGCCTCGCTATAAGTGGCCTTTATACTTTATTAAGTTCTCCCACTATAAGTGGCCAAGTCCAAAAAATAGAACTTTTTATGCAAAGTTAGTCAACTGTAGTGGCCTAGTCCAAAAAATGAAACTTTTTACACACAAAACAAACACAACTTTCTTATTCTACGTTGCCAATTCGTATAGGCCATTAATAGCGCGACAGAGGGAGTAGTATTTTTTTCTTCCTTTTGTCGTTGTTTGATTATTTGATATCATAATTCCTAGGCTTCTGTATCCTTACAAAAGTTGTAAGTTGATTGATGGTGTTGTGTTATATCTGTTTTGGAATGATTTCTTACCTTGGAAAGCAGGGGTTTATATTGTAAGATGCCTTTGCTTAGTGTCTTGTGTTTTTACTTTTTGTTTATTTGAGTTTAGTTCTTCTATCACTTGTTCAAGTTGTTGCTAAATACCATGAGAGAATTTTCTTTTGTGGTCTTCTCTCTCATGGTGTATATACTTACAAATACACACATGAATGTGAATATATCCTGCAGAATATCATCACGTGTTTGATTTGAATGGCAGATATTATTATTATATTATTTTTCATGGAGTTGATGTAGCATATTACAGGTGTTCTGGTTCTACCCAATGTATGTATCCAGCTTTATCCTAAACACGCTCTGGTATTTTCATTTCCCTTTTCTTCCACTGGATCATTTTATTATTTTTATATTTTTATCTTTTGTCTCTTTATTTATTCTGAAGTAATTCTCAATTCTCTTCTACTCATCATTCCAATAGTTCTACATTTAGTCTAAGGGGTGTGGTTACAACTAGTTTTTGTGTATCTTCACCAACACAAGTTACAATCTCGAGTAAAAAAACTCTGAAATTAAGAATCTTTAAAATGATACCTAATAAGCCTTTATCTGATTGTATCCCTATCAGATCTGTAAATTCATTAGACCCAAAATTCATGTTCTCCTTGTTTTGTAGTTTCCATGTGCTGTTTCAAAGATACATCTTCCCTTGCACCACTAATAGAAAACGTCATGGAATTGTCCACCTTAAGAAACTGTCTTCATTGGGCACACTTACTACAATTTGAGTGGTTGGATGTGATTTCCTGACTCTGGTGCCATGAAAGTCTTAGAAGACGTCCAATTATTTTCCGGATGACTTCACATTTAGACTTGCAAATTATTCATGATACAAGGGTAAAAGGAAAAAAGAAATGAAAAAAAATAAAAATTGAAGCTTTTGTCTAGGAATCAAAAGGCTGCAGCTGAGCTATGATCTTGGATATGAATTACATATTATCCGCAAATATCAACCAGCTAATAATTATCTTTATTTTGGAAAACAGTATTCTGGCTTATAAATGATCATAACTTTGTGGACTGTATGGAACTTTATTCATTTGGTCTTCCTATGTATTGTACTAGGTATAATGATATTGCAAAGTATGGGTTTTTTGTCATTGAGAAGCATGGGACTTCTAGATCAGAATCATCTGCTGAAAAGGATACGTCTGCCAGTGATAAGACTACTGACTTTGAGGGGTATGTCCACAATTTATCCCATATACTTTTGGTTTTAACTTTTATTTTTAAAGTCATTCCCAATTGGGAACATGTGCTACTTCTTAAGGTTTTCACTTTTCTGTAATGTGAAAATCACCTACCTCATTCTTTTCTATGCAGTCTAATGATTGAGGTAGCTGAACAAGTATATTCAGTTCTCCTGTTGAGTTTCTTCTTCTTGGAGGTAAAATACTTAACATCATCTTCTGATTCCAACTTATGAAAGTGCTAATAGTATTTATTATTGTTACTAATTCAATAATTGATATTTGTAGGTTTATGCCACTGGATTCATACCATTTATCGGGAAGGCACTAAACCTATTGCTTCTTTCGTGGATGTATGCCTATTATTGTTTTGAGTGAGTGATGGTTCCATGCTCTACTTTGTCATATTCATGCAACTGGGTGGGGGGGGGGGGGTGTTAGAAAGAATGGTTCTGATGATTTTGTCCTATGTTTTTAGGTACAAGTGGAATTATTCTGGTTTGAGTTTGGACAAAAGGCTAGACTTCTTTGAATCCAATTGGCCATTTTTTGCTGGTTTTGGTAAGATTCTTGTTAAAAAAGAAATGTTCATTTTACCATTGTAACTGGATAGTTGGCTTTTGGATAGATCAGTTTGTCAAGCTGAACTATGCTTTAGCGTATATGCAAGTGATAAGTGAATCTGTTTGTAGCTAGCCCCCACTAGACGAACTTGATATTTTTAACTATGTTGGGTGGAAGCTGTTTTTATGAAATGCTTAATGTGAATATGAATATGTGAAACATTTATATCATTAATTTATGATAAATCATAAATGTAGTTTTAGCAACTTGGTAATTAACGTTTCAAATTGTGGCTTGAAGGCTGTTTGGACCAATTTGATAGAGTCAAGGGTAGCACACCGAATAAATCATCTTGTCTTAGCAGTGCAATGCTAAGACAAGCAATTTTAATTAGATATTGCACCTCTGACTTGTCTAGTCTGCTGAATCCTAAATATAGAACCAAACAGCCTGCGTTGCGTAAGGACAAATTATTCACTATTTATTTCAGTGATCCTTCCCTCTGCAAAAGGAACGAATCTTATTAGTATCATTTATCTGATAGATTGTTGTGGAATAGACTTCTTTATTGTATATTGGAGTCTTGGAGAAACAGCTTAGAACATAAGATTTAGTACAGCTTCTGGAGCCAGCATATAGTACCAGTGGCATCTTCCGTTAATTTGGATGAACAATCTCTCTCCTGGCTTGTCAGGCCCTTAAAAGTTGTTTTAGCTCTAGCTACTAAAGATTTATTTTAGTAATCCATCTTCCAGATTGTTTATGTATTACAAGAGTTGTGAAAATGCGAGATGTTACTTGGTGAATATGATCTGTGAAATTCATCGCCAAGTTATTGATACTTAAATCCTGGAGAGAACTACTGGAAATCTTTTGTCCAGATTGTGCTGAACGTGCTAATTTAATTTTTTATCCCACATATCCTAAATTTTATATCTTTCTCGGGCTAAAGTCATTTTTTAATTTTTTTTCCTAGCATCATCTAATACTTTAGTATGTTGTTCGTAACAGACATCTATTTTAATCTTAACTTCTGAATAATAGTGATTTATCTCGAGTTTCTAATTGGTGTTCAAGAGATGCTTGTGGAGTTTGATCCCATTTTGACCCAGGAATATGTATAATTAGGTTAGGTATAACTATATTTACTATCTGTTACACTGAGTTCACTTTCAGTTTATTCATATATTTGGATTGTTATGCAGACTTCTCTTTACCTTGTTCACTATATTTGGATGCACTTATAGTCTATTAAAGAATGAACAACAACCTTTTTCAGGAAGTCCGTGTGTTTTGGCTGCTTTCTTTTACTCTCCTCTTGTTAGCTATGGGGTTATGGCTATACTATTTCCATTGGTAAGTAGTGGTGCTCTTTCTCTCACACGCACTCTCTCTCTTTGTCATCGTGTATGTCAATGTGTGTTTCCTACAATTTTTGTGTCACTGTTTATCTGGCCGCTGTTTTCTTTTTCTTCCTTGGATGTCCACACTGCTGCCTTTTAGGTGATTTATATAACCGAGTCCTGGTCTTCTTTTAGAGCTAACTCTATGTAGGATGGACTTGGGACCGTATTTTTAAAGTTGAAGATTATATTCTATTTGTCATGACGTTATTGTATCATGCCTAGAACATGACAGGGAAAAAAAATAACTTACTGAGGATGAGCAGATTGATGGACTCGGATGAAAATATCTAGTCTACAAGCCTTTAAAATAAAAAGGAAAAATTCTCTTATGCTTAAACACAAGCTCTAGTTAACAATATGTTTGGAATAAAGGCGGATGAGATGGATAACTTGCTGAACTAGAACGAGAACAGAAAAAATAAAGAAATGATGAATTCTCCTCCGAAGAGGCCGCTCCTCTGAAAAGGGCCACAGCAACACGCTGAACAATAAACTTTATTCTGAACAACTAAATGTAGAAAACATAAGCCCTAATTATAAATAGTCTCTTGATAGACTCCCAACTGAAATAGAACTCCTAACTGACTCTTAACTCTGATAGATAAACTCCTATCTCTAACAAACTACTAACTAGACTCTCAAACATACTAAAAAACTAAACAATAATTAAAGATAATTCCTACAGCTAGTCTGCAGAGGAACGATCTGAAAACAGAATAACACTCCTGCTGGTTTTGTTCTGTGTTTCTGGCTTCGCCTCCTAAAAAATCATGCAGCAGCTCTGATGTTTTACTCGCTTCCTACACTTGGATGGTGAAGGCCCCATTTTAACATTGTTCAGTTGACTTATATAGTACCTAAGATCTCGCAGACAAATAGAAAGTGGACATTTGCTAAAATATTCAACAGCATTAGCAGGTGTTCCTGCTCGAGGACTCACTAATAAATGTTCTTTCACTATGTGTGCTCTGAGAATGTCTGCCTAGTGGGTGGTAACTTAGTCTCCTGGCAACTGCCACGAGGACTTGATTTTAGTCTTCTGTTCCCCATTCGGGCTTTCTTGAAAAGAACTAATTATGCTCTCATCGGTTGGAATATATTATCTTGCATATTGCCTTGGTCTTCATGCTTTGATCTTTTATCCTTAGCCTCTCCTCAATTACCTTGTTTCCAATATATCTTTCCACTTAATTACTGTGCAAAGGTCATAAAAAATATCAGAGAAAAACAAAAATTTTGCAAAAAACTGATGAAATGGACACATTTTACATCCAAATATAATTAATTTACTACAGATCTCTATAGAATATGCGTCTATACCAATGGATAGATACATGATAATGATACTGTTTTGATTCTTCCCACTTTCAGTTGGACATATCTCCAACCATGTGAATAAACATATTAGCTTCTTTTTTTTCATTTTTTGTTGGTGGGGGGGGGGGGGGGTTTGGGGGATACATAGGCTTGTGATGATACATGTTTTAAGCTATATTTGATGTTGGTGACTTACGTTTTGCAGTAATAATAATAATGTTCTTTTTCTAGTTTGTTCTGACCGCTACAGGCTCAGAAGCAGACAAAGTTATTGCATCACAGAGAAAAAAGTGGAATGGTGCTCGATTGGGAAGGATTCCTATATTTTTTTCTGCTGATTATTTATCGTAAGCCTTTACATCTCTCTAGTACAAGTGTACTTTATTTCTGTACTTGCCATATGTTCAGAAGGATGGCTAAAAACCTTGTGAAAAAAGCATACAGAAACTTCATAGACTTAGTATTAAAGATATTAGCATTCACAATGAGCTATGGTTCTGTTTGGTTGGAGTATAAAATTCATTTCACAATCTCTTTACTCGGTGCAAATGACCACTATACAAACCGTGAGGGATGGATAAATAATATTGTTAGTTAAACTTGCCATATCTTGAAACTTTAGGTGGTCTGGCTTGGCATGCTGGAAGCATAGTATAAATTCGATTTTCCTTAATCTGGCGGCTGGCTACACTTGCACACGCATGATGACTTAGTAATTTCTTTTTGTTGTGCTTCTTAGGATGAAAGTGTTGTCTTTATTTCCGATTGGATCACACCAGCAAGTGCGTGACCAGAAAGCTCTGTGATTATCTTATTTTGTATAGGTATGTCATTCAAAAATATATATTACAGTATTCAACCCGGTTTTATTTTTGTGATCTGCTCCTCAGCTTCACGATGTATGCAGGGGTGATGACTGACCATTTGTGTAATTCTTCAACAACTAAAAGGAAAGCAGAGAATATTTTACCTGTGGAAGATTTCCATCCTGTATATAACCAAGAAAACAAAACAAGTGCTCTATTTGTTTGTTCAATGCTATACATATCTGTGTTGGCCTGCATGGGATCAAGTAGCTGCCGAAGAGATGAGAGGTTTAGGCCTGGTGTAAATCTTAGGGAATCTCGACGGTGTACTAAGATTCAATTCCTATCAAGTTAGGGACCTTAATTGGTCCATAACCCCTATAATTTTGTGTTTACTTCTTTTCCTCTGCATTGATATTAGCTGTCATAGCATATCTTACAAATCATCATGAGTATTTTAGTTAATGTTGGATCAACTAGCTTGGCAAAGCTTTAAATTGTACACAAACCTGCTGTAATTAAGGCTTCATTTGCACTTGCACTATCATTCAGTTAATCTTCAGTGGAACAATAACTTTGGACCGCACCATGAACACTAGTGAGAGTTGTGTGACAGGGTGTACTTGGCACAATCAAGGCAAATGGGTCTGAGAGTAAGACACTGACTAAGTATTGTCATTTAGCCAAGATGAATGTTTGTTAGATGTAGGTACAGTCATCCTTTCCTTTCGTACACCTAGTAGACTCAGTTTTGCTTGTTAATGATTTTATCCTCTATTTGTTTAGTTTGCGTGTTTCCAAAATTATGGGAGGTTAATTTGCTAGTATTATAGGATTACGGAGTAGATTGAATTGTGGAACTAAAGTTTTTAATATTTAATTGCGACCTTCTCTTTCTTTCTATGTACTTGCTTGATCGTATGCCTAATTATTTGATCATCAAATTTGCATTATTACTTGATTTGATTTGAGATGGCTTTGATTGTATGCCTATTGTTTGATCTTCAAGTTTGCATTATTAGTTGTGTTGTGTTGTGTTTGCATTATTCAAGGTTTGAGTGTCTTAATTGGAGTGGTATTCATTCGTAATAAAATAGTAAAGGAGTTGTAGAAGCATGGAGTGATGAATAAAATGGAGAGATATATGGACAAAAGTAATGAAGTCCACATGGTAGAATTCAAAAAAGAGAAATGGGATAAGACAGGAGTCAGCTTCTGGTCCTGCCCACTGGGACACATAAATCATAAAGTGAAAGTAAAAGCTTCCAACTTAGAAAGAAAAAGAAGAGCGACTCTCATTACAAAATCAAGACTTGCAAGCGTAACGCAAATAATATTTTCATATTGATCAAGTCTTGTCATTGCTAAATAGCTACAAATTTTCTTATTACTAAATTAATAAAAATAACAGTATGCATATATTAGAGGAGAATCGTTTTACAAACAGCGCTTCGTTGAAGTTTTGTCATTGCTATATTTCTGAGTTAATATGCCGAAAAACAGAGAAAGTTGCTTCAGTAGGGAGACTTGATTGAACAGCATAAAAAGAAAAGGTAGGGAAAAAAAGAGAAAAGAAAAAAGAAAACAGAAAAGTTGGGAGAAAAAGATACCATGATTCATCATTTTTCAAAATTTACTTCATTTTCCCCTTGTTATATGGACACCTTAGCTTTAGCAAATTGTCTCTTACCAAAAACCTATCTTTTTTGTTGAGGTGACTCCAATAAATTGTAAAGAAAATATCCTGTGGTTATTTTTTGTTGAGGTGACTCGAATTGAACATTCTATGGTGATCCAGCTTCTATTTGTAATTATAAAGTTAGATGAACAAACAAATTGTGTTAGTTGGTGCTACTTGGTTAACATGTCATAGTTTTTGTCCTACTTTCTTGATATCTCTATTGTTCAAATCATAATTTTTCCCTAATTACATTATAGATGGTAATGAGCACATGGGTTGCATAGGATTAGAATGATTAAGAAAACCTAGGGTTTGAAAAGCATTCACATATTTCAAAGACATTGTGATTGTCTTGTTGAAAAAGATGGTTTAGCCCATCCAAGATTGAGGAAAAAGTATCTCTCTCTCTCTCATATTTTATGGTACCTTGTAGTGTTGTAATTATCACATCTGCATTTATTTCCTAAATTTCCTTGAATGTTTCTAGGATCTTTGTCTATAATTAAGCAAATTACTTCAGAACCTTAATTCTTACTTTATATTTTTTTAGGAGCAATTAGATTTTATTAGAAAAATAATCTTGATGGTGTCTTTAGCACAAACTGTGGGGTTGCTGTGACAGGCTTATAGGGGGAAAATTAAGGAATAAGATGTGGGTATGGTCATCACTTCCTTTTTCAAGCTCCCTTTTTATTCTTTTTCAATCTTTCTTCAATTGAATTATGTCTGGTCAGATTCTGCTGCATAGCTGTAACAAATCCAACACTTACTTCATTTTATTGATTTGGTTTGGTTTTCAGAATCTCTGCTCCAATAAAGCAACACTTATTTAGCATATAAAATTGTCACTTGTAAGTTTGCAGCCTTTGAAATATTTTTTTTAAAGCTCACATTTTTGGCAGCTTTATTTATCTTGTTCAACTAATTAGTGATTCTGTGATGCATTGCCAACTCTCAAATGATGGTATCATGTCCCATTTTTAGGGCTGGCAAAATGAATATGATAATTACACTAATTAATGTAACAGTTCCCATCTCTTTATTCAAATGTTTTTCATCATACACTTTACCTTGAGAAATTGTTAGTCATGAATGAAATGCTACCTAAACTTGTGGCCATAGCAAAACTCTTTATACCACTCTTATTATCATGTACAAACTATGATTCGCCTATAATTTGAAACACACCCACACACTCTTGAGTCACAAACCTTTGTTATTTTAGGGTTAATTGCTAAAAAATTACAAATTATTCTATAATAAAGACTACATTTTTCAATTTGAAGCAAAATAACAAGCTAACTTTTACACAAATCTGACGTGTAATCGCTATATATCACTCGTAGAATGTGATTTCTATGATTATTGAGGTTGGAATGATAGTATCGAAATGTTCTGGATGTGTCTATATATTTTGCTACATATTTAAAAGTGGAGTTACTATTGCAACAATTTACAAAACGTTTTGAAAAGCAAAATCGGGTGCGACCCTTAACTTTTGAACTTATTTCTTCAGACTTGGTACAGTATTAATTAAGTTAGGGATCAGGATTATTTTACATTACTTTGTTTAAAAAGGTAGACCGACTGAGATCATCATAAACCATATATGTAGCTTTTTTATTTTAATTTGGTTAACATTATTTTATCTTAGTGTATGACCATAGGCATCCTCTATAAGGTTGGATAGAGGAATATGTGTCTTGTTCTTTCATGACAAAGAAGCTTGCTAGATAAGAATCTGATTATTAGAAGAAATAAAGGGGAAACGCAGCTGAAATTTTGGGACACAAGAAGCTTTATTTCATTATTTGTCTTTATCTATGTTCTCTCTTCAACATCGAAATCAGAAATAGTGTGAAGCTGCTGCTTCATTCAATCTGCCTCTCTATTTCTGGTTATCTTCATCCTCAGGTATGTACATTACGCATAAAATAACTGACTCTTTTAGTTTTGAGTTTGTGTATGTAATCAACTAGGACACAGCTGCACAATGAACAAGTCATTTTTTATTTCAGACTTGGGTTTTCATATAATAGAATTGCTTTTAAGTAGATAGTAGCAATATATGTTACTGATTTCAGATTCATGCATGTACTTGAGTGTGATGTTTGTTGTTTGTTGTTTCTTGTTTCTTTTCTTTGGGGTGTGGATGTGAAAGTCTAGACTAGAGCAGATGGTCATTTCTGCTTCTTTCATTAGTCAAAACTAACATGTTTTCCTTGTTTATTAACAGAAAAGGAAAGGGACGGCATGAACGAGTTGAACAGCGGAAGAGCAAAGCCATGGAACAGTATGTAAGTAGTAGCGAGCCTCTTGACAAGGAAGGTCCATGGAAAAGCTTGGGGTCATCCATGAATGCCATTTCTTTCGGATTCGTGGCAACGGCCATCTTGATTTCGATGTTTCTCATAATGGCTATATTCGAGCATCTATTCAGACCGTCGTCCCACCAAGACTCTTCTACGCAGACGCAGACGGTATCAACACAAATGCACAAGCTTGAGACTCCGCATAACCCAGTAAGAGCCATTCCTCTACTTACTAATTAACAACTCAGATGAGAGAGTGAGATTGTAATTCTTGATGTTGTTCGTTGTCGGATAGATTTTGTGATCATTGGTTGTTGCATGTCGATGTCAGGTACAAACATCATATGCATCAGATTTCTCAGTGGTGATGCCGGGACAGCAGTATCCTAGCTTCATTGCTCAACCTGCTCCTCTGCCAAGGGAAGGAGTGCTTTGGCTCTCCCACTCCCACTCCCACTCCCACTCCCATTCTCTCTCTCCTCCCACCAACCAATAAAGCTTACTTCAATTTGGCATCTTTTGTACACATCACTTGATTTAATGGCATACAAATTTTGATTACACCACACAAATTCTTCTTCTTAATGTATGCAACAAACGTATACAATCAAACCATCTTACAGAATATCAAAAAATGCGAGCTGCCAACACATGGATCTACTTTATACTCTTGCAGCATAGCTTCCTACAAACGTACAATTTGGCTTTCATCAACCACGTCATTTCTGAATACTCGACTACCCAAACGTTCCAACAATATTTATGTAGAAAACCTGATTGTGAAATCTACATAAAATAACCATATTGATACAAGAAGGATTAGGAAGAAGGTACAGGACAAGTGATATCTCATTCTGGAAAGATGGATAAGAGTGGGACAAGTAACATCTCAAGTTCAAAATGGATGTGCAGCCCGCATCATCAATCTTCCATTATTGAACTTTGTGGCTCGTCATCTGTAAGGTCCTATGTGGATACAGCCGCTCTGATATAACACCTGTCCATTTCAGTATGCAATTGCTCAACTTCTAAGTAAATATACAAATCTTATTCCAGCTCATCATCATCATGTTGAATGACAGTAAGTAACGAATACTTAACCCTAAGTGAGATCTTCCCCTTTTCAACTACAAGTCTTGCTCCTGAAACAACCCAATAGCCAGGCGGTTCCTGTGGCCCCCTTGTCATCTCTGTCGTATCAACAAACTTCAAGAGTTTGGGAGTTTGGATAGGAACAGGAGGGCCCCCAGGATACACAGCAGAATTAATATTCACATCAGCCGGCTGAGGAGGTGGTTTCTGAACCGCTGTGAAGTGATGACTAATTAGAGTTGAAATAAGTCCAGATTTACGAGCCAACCCAGGGGATCCATCCCATTCTGGATACTTAACTGAAATAGCTCCTTTAACAGTCGAGAAACGTAGACGAAGGAAAAGAACCTTCTTAAATCCATAATCCCCAACCTGTAGTTGTGCTCCAGTGACGATGGAAAGTTCCTCGTCAGATTCGACAGGAGCTGTACATACATGGGAAAAGTTTTTCCATTGTACCTTCTCGTAATATCTCCGATCATATGATTCCTGGCGAAAATTGCCACTCGGGTCATCCTCGAGTTGGAAAATATTTGGAAGAGAGGAGAGGTGTTGCAAGTGAATAGCCAAGCGGTTGCTTCTTTTACCTTCAAGATACAATCTCAGACCAGTTACAGGTCTTTTACCTACATCAACCTGAAATAATAGTTAAAATGGAAATAAGTGTTGTTAAATTTCAGGAGATGCACATAAAGAATATCATTTTTGGGCAGAAGAAGACAGTAACCATTTAGCATGCTGAACATACTACTGGACCTCAATTTAAACAGAGTGATGGATACAGTAATCAGGAAGTTCAACAACCCAATCCTTAAATAATAGGGTCCCCAAAATATATCATCACATTCTATTTTCAGTGGTAAGGAAAAAGCAATCAGAAACTTTTCCCAGTTCACCAGGATATGTATAAAAACACTAAATGTTGCTCCAGGGAGGGGAAGAGGGAAAGCAAACTAGTGCTAAATGAGTGAACTCATACGCACCACATGCAAGATAAACTCACAAAATTGTGTTCTGGAAACAAATCTCACATATGTAGATGGAAAGAAAACTAGGTTGTAAAATCAAGGAAAAGAAGACTAAAATCATAAAACAACTAACTTCTGTTCCCTATATCAGGTTTAATAATTTCATTCCATCAACATGTAGATTAAACCAACAATTTGAGTACTAAATTCTCAAATCTCAATCGTGATAAATCAGCAATATGTCAAAAAACCCTACTGCATCTAAATTTCCACCCCCACCCCCACCCCCACACACAACCAAACATTAATACATACAGATGACAGACATGTCTTTGTATTTTTTAATATCTTAGTTACCCTAGAATAAAATTTCAAATCTAAATTCTGTAAAAGATGTGACCACATAGCGCTTAACAGAAAATAATAGATGGTGAGGACAAAGGAAAACTAGTTCTGTAGGTGTATAAAGAGGAGTCCAACCACACCAAGGAAATATAAAATGTCCAGCAACACTTTGCCTAATTCTAGTTCTCACTGCAGGTGAGAACCAGCGGTTTTGTAATGAGGAACATAACTTCTGACCTTCAACTTAAAATCTTTCCCATTTAATGCAATTTACACTGCATAGTTATAGATAGGCTACCTGATAACAATCGTCCCACCAACTATTTGCCAGGTTTATGCCCGTGGAAAACGAAGTATGGTCAACTCGTGATAAAATTCTATGCGAAGTCAGTCGTGAATCAGATATGCTTTTGGAATGACAGTCTATGTGTTGATTATTGGTGGAGAACGTGGAATTTACAAGTTATTATGTGTGTAGTTAATTATGTAGTGTCTGTTATGGAATGGAATGTTGTAAATTTAGTTTACATCACCACTTGAAGGTTAGAAGGGTGGTTATCATCTATATTGTTGTCCAGTGTATTCCGGCAAGTGTTAAAAGGGTGATTCCCTTTCGTTGTTGTTTATTAGATTTCCTCATATTATCAATTGCAAGTATTTTATGTTTCATTCAGTATATCAATTCTACGAACATCTTGTTTGCTTTACAGTTTGTTGAGCAATATAGTGAACGTTATCGTTGCCCCTTTACTCTTAACGAATTTGTCGCCTACTCTTAACAAAAAAATTGTTAAGAGTAGAGGCGACGATGCAACGATGATGTTCACTATGTTGCTCAACAAATTGTAAAGCAAACAAGATGTTTGTAGAAGTAGAATTCATTTTCTGAAATGAAAGATCAAATACTTGCAATTGATAATATAAGGAAATCAAATAAACAACAACCAAAGCAATCACATTTTTCACTTCACGGCACTTGCCGGAATATACTGGACAACAATATAAATGATAACCATCCTTCTAACCTGTGACATAAACTAAATCTACAATATTCCATTCTATAGTTGATACTACATAATTTAAATACATAATTAACTACACACATAATAACTTGTATATCTCACGTTCTCCACAAATACTCAACACATAAACTGCCATTGCCAAAGCATATCTGATTCACGTCTGACTTCGCATGAGATTTTATCACCAGTTGACCACACTTCGTTTTCCACGGGTATAGACCTGCCAAATAGGACGATTGTTATCACTACCACTGGCACAAACTCAAAGTCTCACTAAAACTAGATGCAGAAAACTAAATGACAAAGCAGAAATAATTTGGAAAAGAGATGCTTAACCATTGTGGCATTTATATAAAGTTTGGGACCCATAAGACTAAATTGCAGGGAAGTTGTGTTTTGCTGTCTTCTTTGAGGACCAAGAGGAAGATCACTGAATATAGGTGCCCACAGCCTAGGAAGCTGGAACTCCAGAAACTGATGGAGCTCTTCAATCGGCGGCTTATCTGCATATATAAAAAGTTTTTTTTTAGAAAAAAGAAGATGGTGAAAAATGCTTTAGACAGCCACCTCTGCCACACACGAAGATGCATGTAAATTATCATGCCAGGCTGCCAGAAGTTTTTCATAATGATAGTCCTAATACCCGAGGCTGCCCCACCAAAAGAATAGAATAACATCCCAAGGAGACTCTATTTCCTTTCAGAGTGACTATAATTGAAATTTTGAAATAAAATAAAAGCAGAATAGATCACTCACAGCGCAAATAAAGATTAATTGCGTGACTCAAATAGCCACTTCCTGAAACACCATTTAGTAGGGATGTTATTGGGATAAAGGACATAGAAATAACATCAGGCTCCTTCAAAACTGTTTGCAGCCACTCCTGATGGTTCAAATTTGTGCTATCACTTCCACCTCTCCTTTTGCAGATGCTAACGATATCCTATCATTCAGCAAAATGAATAAGTAAAAAAACATATTTAAGTAAAGCAAAAACTAGAGGTTGCTGCGTTAAAGATTAAAAGTGTACATCTTTATATGAATACGAACTTGATGTGCCAGTATCCGCAAACCTGAGCCGTGTCTCCTTCATTTCAAACTGAAGAAGAAAAAATATTATATAAAACAAAAAACATACAAGTAAACAAAGAGTACAGATCAATCAACGAAACCAGATAACAATGGAGAAATTATATATAACCTAAGCAACAGGAGTCAAAGCTATCCAATGACTTTGCTTGGTATGGGTAATATGAACCATCTATTAGAAACAATGCCATAAAGGAAAAGCAAGTAAGGCCAAACCAACTGGATATGACACTTTAATGATCAGAATTCATGTTACAATCTTTAAGAGAGAAGAAAAGAAGAAAGTTCAACCAGTAGAAGAGCGCATGCACTGAAAAGGTGGGAATATAATTATCCCAATGCTTAACTACTTATGACTTCCATGAAAAGTATAGTTGAATCAAAAATTCCTCCCAATAATATTGAATAACCAAAGACACTATTTAGAGGGCAACATAAACCTATTAAGGGAAGGAGCTGCACATTCAGGAGGATGGATGCCATAAAGATACACTGGTCGCATCAATGCTGTTTGATAGACAGTAACAAAGAACTACTACAGTGGGGTTCACTCTATGATATTGCCAAATTCAGGAATTTATTCCTCAATCCTCAAAGTGTTTCTTCAGTGTTAGCTGAAATGTACCCACTATGAACCAGATAAATATATATTAGGGTTTATTGCACCAAAAATTACAACCTTCACACCAAATTGCAAATTCAATGCGACCTTTTACTTTCACAAATTTAATACCACTTTTGAGTTTGGTTCAGTTTAAACATGCTTTTCTGGTGGTCGGATTTGATGTGGCCAACTTCTTTTTCATGTGGACAAGCATTTTGAATGGTATATATGAGAACAGACAATAAAAATGTTGGGCAAATGTTGAGCACCTCATGATCTGATCATCAAAATCTAAAGGTGGAGTTGAAGTTGTGAAGTTTGAAAGTTGTACCGAATATGCAATTTGTATTAAGGTTGTTCTATTCGGTACTTGGTTCCTTTAGAATCATAGAATGTACAGCTAATCATATAAGTTACCATCTTGGTTCCTTTAGCATTGAACATTTTCGTAGATTATAAGTGAAAGAACTAAAACTGGTCCAAACCTTCTCAGTCTGGTATACTTGCTCAGAACCCAGTTCATTTTGTCCATTTGCATCTAAGAACCTCTTATCTGCCATCACCTTCAATCTCTTCTGCAAATCAGCGGGTTGAAGTGATGAGGAATGCTGCTGTTTCATGTAAATTACATCCTTCCCGCCCATCTTTACACCCACAATGATGTGAGTCCCAAACTTGCTAATAAACCTGACAAAAGGGGAGTTCAGCAACAGTAGTATCATTTACAAATAACTGCAACACTCAGAAATGAGCAGGTAATATATATGTTAGTAGTATTTAATCTAATAGATAACTATAGCTAAAGAACACCTGCTAGAACTACTAACTTGTTAAAGCAGAACTATTGAACTGGCAAATGAATACATCAAATATTGACCTACAACTACCTATCTGCTTGAGATTTTGGGTGTACTTTCAGTACCCTGCAAATGACCAGGCGAAGAAATAAATCCATAATTATAAAGGACAAATCTCTTGCGTAATTTTGTTATGATTTAAATGGATGGTCTGTATAGTTGTTGCCTCCAACCACTACCCCTCCTTTAAGTAGACGTTACATACTATGGATAAAGGGGGATCATGAATTTACTAGAGACTTCTTATGCAAATAGACATTAAAATAAATAAATAAATAAATAAAAGCATAGGGATGCAAGCATCCTAGACACAAAAAGGTTGCTCCAAAAGGTCAGGAGATATTCCAGCAATAGCACTGTAGCTAAAGACTTCTAAAGAAGGCAGCCCCAAGACATACCTTGCCAAAGCTGCAGGCTCCCATGATGATGGAACTTCTTTCTTCACATGATCCTTAAGCACCATCTGAGACTTTTCTAGTGCAACTGTATACAGTGTTATAAACATACCATCAAAAGCAAGAGTTTTAGTGTATGCTGCGTCTTTCTGCCAACAACCAGAAAACTCAAACATCGCATTGAAGAGCCCTGAAGGAATTTTTCCAGTCAATGACAGTTCTTGATTTAATTGCTCTGACATCTGGTGGAATGGAATGTGAACGTATGGGTTATTATTTATATACTCGAACATCATGAAATAAGTGTTAGCGAAGAACCAGACAATGGATATGTCTTAAAGCTAGAGAAGTATCAATGAATATATACTGAACAAACATAACAAATCAGAATGTGAGCCACCTGCTGGAAAGTCAGAACGTCTGAACGAAACCGTGTCCGCTCTCCTTTATCGCATTTGATTGATTTTGAAACACCAGCAACCAAGGTTCCACCAGGAAGAATAATCTCCCGACCCTGATCCTCATTAATCTCAATCATATGTGAATCTCCCTTACAATACTTTAGTCTAAGATCCAAGGAAATATCATATCCACGACCAATCGACTGAATAGCCACCTTAGCTGCTTCTGCAGCCGGAAGCTTAAGCGCCATCTTTCACACACTCACTTTCTTATCTCAAACCCACACATCTACTTAACTTGTTCCGCTTTACAATCAAAATTAAGCAAGTAATCAAACCCGAATTACAACTATAGCTTCTCAAAAACTATCAGGGGTTATATACTAATGTCTTGGATCAACTGAAAGCAATGTACAGATTGCTAGCTCCGAAGACTGAACAATTTCAATAATAAAATAAGCTCCAAACTCCCATGAACCAAACCTTCCAGTATCAACCTGGAATTTCTCAACCACGCACGATTCAGCTCGAAACTCCCAACGAAGTTTGACTACGCAATAACAGATATATACATATATATATATTCTTATTTGAGCACGATTCCCACGGCAAATATTTCACAAGCTTCTTTCTATCTCGGAGGATTGCTTAACAGTTTTCCAGTATCCAAGTCTTGGACAGCGAAAAGAGTCAAAAAGAAATTTAACTATTCCACTGCAACAACGTGGGGAATTCGGCACAGCAGAACCTAAAGAAATTCAAAACTAAAATAATAATAAAAAAAAAATCAACACCGCGAGCTGCAATGCGGAACTGAGTTATATTTCACCAAAGTTGGAGACTCAAAACCTAGCTAGCTTGGGTTCGGTAACTGGTGCTGCAAACCTTCAAACCCTAGATTTTCGCAGTGAGGTTGAACTGAAGCTCAGATCTAGAGGAAGACGGGGAGGTTCTTCTACTGGAGATAAAAGTAGGTGAGCATTCGGATTTCGGTTCGGATTTCTGCCCAATCCGAACCGAAAATCCGAATTTTTCTAAAATTTAAATCCGAACCGAACCGAATTGTCCGAAAATACGAATCCGAAAATCCGAAATCCGAACTATAAAATCTGATCCGAAACGAAAATCCGAAATTACAGAAAGATATTCTAAAATCCAAAAATCCGAAAATCTGAAAATCAACTTATCCAAACAATTAAAATTTCATAAAAGTCTAAATATCAAAGCATTCACTACAATCA
>JAYDZE010108261.1:0-23834 GCA_034509125.1 Monilaria moniliformis
CAAATCGTGAACAAATGGCTTTGATTCAGGATGCTGCAGAGCTCTTCGCCCAATTTCTAGCACAAGCTTCTCTTCACTGACCTATATCATTCCAATAGAATGACATCAAATCTAGATTCTATGGAAGATCATTCCATTCTGTATTCTCCATTTGCAGATATGTAGGGCCAGAATACAATAGATATATCAGATGAAATAGAAAACAATACTGCTGAACTGATATTTAGTAAAGTTAAAATCACACTTGCTACATTATGTAATACAGATTGGAAAAAAATTCAACAATCAACATCTAAGTGCATGACAAGGCTTACCTCCTGAAGAAGGCATAACGCACCAGGCAACCAAGGCCAAGGTATCTTGAGAGAAGATTTAGGCGGCTGCTTCTCTTTGAAATTTCCAGCATATTCTGGTTCAAAGAGAAGTTTGTCTCTTACATCCATCAAAACATCCTGTTGGGAGAAGGACACTAACATATGAGCAGTACAGAAATCATGGACCACTTGTTGCGGAAAAGGTAGAGCATAGATGAATAAGTTACTCATTATATTATGCCCACCAGGCATGAGAGGGGAATGAATCAATAATAGGAAAGAGTGCGTAAAGAACATAGGGTCCAGACCCGGCGAGACAAAACAGCATCTTTGGTGTATCCCTCTTCAATCTCTGCACTTTTTAGATGCATCACTGATTTAACAATTTCATCTTTCTCTGCTTGATCATGAATGCCAATAATCTGAAATCACATATCACCAAAAATCGAACTCAGGTACAGAGACTAAATTCTTAATTAGTAGCGAGTAGCGATATCAGTTATATGTTTCCCTACAGGAAACTGAGACCACGTGTTATAATGCAGGCAGTTTCTGAGACTTAGCCGCATAATATGAAACATCATACTGCCCTAAAAAGCTCCCACCGGACTAAAGGACCAGAAATGAGATGGGAGAAGCCCGTATCAAGTTGATTCTGATCATCACTCACACAAATCTTCTTGTATTCAGAGCAAAATGAGAAAGATCACAAGAAGTGCACAAGAAGTGCTTTGTAATATTGGAATCGACGTCAAGTGCACGTAAAACAAGGACGAGCTAATATAATATTTACCGTAAGTGAACTCAAACTATCTAAGGCACTCAGTAACTTAGCCCTTGAGATTAACTATAGCCATTTTCAGTCATATAACATAGATTCACATGCCCCCTTTTAACAACATTTTCCAGCAAGTATAATCCAATTAACCGAAAAGCCAATCAAGTTTACGATTCCACATGAGAAACAAATTATACAAACGACATTACAAATTTCAACAAAATAAGACTAAATTAACCTGGTAGCAAGTGACGGGGATTTCAATAACCGGAACCTGATTCGTAGCATTGATACTTTTACTAGAACTTTCCTGAACGATACGAAGGTCCGTGGTAGCACACAATCTCCACGAGCGGCCAACCGCCGAATCCTTAGCTCCGCAGCCACTGTGATTATCACAATCGCCGGATTTCTTCTTCGCGTCGTAATTGCGCCGCCAAGTTAGATTATCGCCCGCATTGTAACAGCAGAACTTGTTTGCAGTTTCATTGTAGAGGCATAGGTTATTTACACTGGACACCAACGTGTGAATATTGGCCATGAAATCCTAAATCAGCTGCTCCATTTCACAGGCATGTATTTCTGAAATAGATTTCTAATGTTGAAGGAAAAAGTAATCTAGCTAGGGTTTTGGAGTGGGAATTGATCTGCATTCGGGAATTTGAGGAGTAATTATGGACTTATGGAGCCTAGCTTTGTCGAGATTTTTTTCGAAACTGTCTTTTTTCCTTTCTTTTTCTTTTTTTTTTTGCTTTCTATCGAAAAGGAAAACTACCAAACAAGGAAGGGATGAACGCCGTTAATTGTGTGATTTAGTCCTGGTGCCCCAAAAAATTCGGATTTTCATATATTTGGCCGTATAAGTTGCTTCTTAATTCATTGAGACCCTTTATTTCTATTGGCTTTAGGGGTGCCTACGGTTTAGAATAGGGATGAGTAAAATATCCGAAATCCGAATATCCGATCCGAACCAAACCGAAATTTAAAATTTGGTTCGGATTCTTCGGATTTTCGGTTCGGTTCGGATTACATTTTTGACAAATTTTGGATTTTCGGATCGGATCGTATCGGATATATTAAAAACCGAATAAATCCGAAATCTGAAATATATTTTTAGTAATATATATATATACATATATATGTATATATTTTAATTAAAACCTTCAATTTACACTCTTATTACATAAATATTGAAACATGATTATTTATATACTACCAACCTTATGGTAATAATTTAGAAAAATTATTTTATAATTATCAAATTTTTCAGATTTTCGAATTTCGGATTTTTGGATTTTCAGATTTTTGTTATGTTTTTTTGGATTTTTTTATACAATTTCGTATTTTCGGTTCGGATCGGATTTGGAAGTTCGGATTTTGGATTTTCGGATTCGGATTTTCAGATAATTCGGTTCGGTTCGGATTTAATTTTTAGAAAATTTCGGATTTTCAGATCGGTTCGGATTAGGCAAAAATCCGAAACGAAATCCGAATGCTCACCCCAAAATAAAAGTAAAGAAGTTAGCAACGCTTAAAGACTAATCATCTATCAGGAGCCAATATATGTGTCCAGAAGAACACTACATTAATTTATGGACATTGGTGAATTTTCCAATTTCTTGTAGCATCTTCACATAGTAAAATTGTTATTCCTTTCTGTATAAACATTATTTTTGGACCCCTTTTAAAATTGTAAATTTGACTAAATTGAATCTTCATTACTAGAAGCATTGTCCCTAATTCATTCCCCCTAACTCCTCTATCCCATTTTTGGTGTCTTACTCTGTGTCTCGTGCATTTTCAATCTTTTTTGTTTCAAATCGTTTTTTCTGCAATTTTAAATTCTTACGTTTGAGTATGATTTTGAGGATTATTAAATAGGTTTACCAACCCCATTAAGATATATAATTATTATATATTTGTTTTGCAATCTTTAATTATTAATTAATTATTAGGGTTAATTAATGCATAATTAAAGTATATATATTAGGGTTAATTAATTCATTGATTCATACTTAATAGTTTCATAATAATTTTTTTCTAAAATAGCGAAAATTATAATACACACCGATATGGGACACCAAAAACTATGGGGCAAAGGATCACTAACGAAGAATAATATTTCCACAGTCACCAAACAATTATAGACACTAAATAGATATGCATGAGTATATTATTAATTTATTTAGTATGTCATTAAGTGAGAATGTTTATTCAAGAGAAATGTTTGAAATTGTTTAGTAACTGAGCCATATATACATGCACTTATATAATTAGTAATAAATTAGGAATGAAAGGAAGGAGGATATAAAGAAGAAAAGAACCAAACAAAAGTAGGAGTTGCGGACAGAATCAAGGAACAAGAACAATTATTAGGGGCCTTTGGCAATATTTAAATATAAAGCTGGGCCGCACCAATCGAAAGCAGACACTAACACACTTTACAAAGATTTCCTAATTAGCATATCACCATCAACAAATAATACAAGTCAGAAACTCACAAGGTATTTTCACCTCAAATCGTGAAGACTGAACACAAATTCGAGGACAAATGGTAGTTTAATTAGTAAGATGTTTTCTTTTAATTAATATGTCGTAGATTCGAGTCATAATATGGATAAATATTAATCATCTTTAGAAAATATAAAAATATGAGAGGTTTGATAAATCAATTTGCCAATCATATCAATATAAAAAGTTCAAGTATTTTGGTCGTTTATACCCGAGTGATTTTTTTTATTCTTGACCATTCTCGTTAGATTTTTACTTTTTTTAAAGAAAAAGTGAAAAATAGTTATCTTTTAGAGTTAAACCCAAAAAGGGAAACATATTGAACAAATGAAAATATTTATTTATTCAGAGATTTCAAGTAAGACAGGTTAGGTTGTATATATATATTATGAGTTGCAAAAGGCCTGACCACGAAATGTAGCTTTGTTGACGATTAATAAATTGGAGATTCGAGTCACTTTCATATACAGGTATGTGTGGGAATGTATACAAGTTGTAACTAAAATACAGGAGCTAGGAAAAAACCTCCTACATTGACCAAATATAAAAATAATACTTTTTCACCTTGATTTTGACTCTATTTTTCTTTTTCCAAAATGTGTGGTAGAAAACAAAATCTCCTTTCCCCTATAAGGCTTCAAGACTTCACTTTTTTTTGACAAAGAGCGAATTTTATGCTTATTAAAATTTATCAATTGCATCTTTTCTTCCTATTCCCACCTTGTATTGAGGCCTATAAAATAGTATAAAACACAATAAGATCTCTTCTTCATAGACTTGTGTTTAGAAGAAGCAAAATATGGGTGCTCTGAAGTACCTCTCAAGGTTGTGCACTGCCACCACAACCAGAAGCAAAAGGAAATCAATGCAGGTACAATGCTACTTCCTTAGCTTCCCACACACTGCTACTCAAAAGTGTGTTTCTACATACACATAATATTTTCTTCTGGGCTCGTGTTGCAGACGGTTGAGATCAGAGTGAAAATGGACTGTGATGGATGTGAGAGAAGAGTAAAGAATGCCATCAAAAACATCAAAGGTTCACAATATTAATTTACCTCCTTTAATTCCTCCCATTCATTCCTCCAAACCCTTTTCAATTCCTAGTATGGTAATTCTTTCTACCACTAAATTTGTTATTAAATGTGAGAATTTCTAAAAATGCTGCACAGCCTGAACTTCTTGATAACTAACTTGCATATATAAACATACCCACCTTTGATGAAATTCTGGTTTAGCATATCAACTTAAAAATTTGTCCGACAAGTACTAATTTTTTTTTATAATTTCATGTGATTTTGCTAAGAAGCTCAAATTCTAGCCAAATTATATATTCATGCAAACTATCTTTTTACAAACAAAAGTAGGCTAAGCTTCCAAATGAATGTTTCTTTGATGATCTCTCCATATATATAGCATATTAATATATTTGTTTCATTTCATCATGACTTGATCATGGATATAGCAGGAGTGAAATCCATCGATATAAACAGAAAGCTCAGCCGCGTGACAGTGAACGGTTACGTAGATCCTAACAAAGTTTTGAAGAGAGTGAATAACACAGGAAAGAAAGCTGAATTTTGGCCTTTCATCCCATACAATGTTGTTCAGTACCCTCATGTCTCTCAAGTCTACGACAAAAAGGCGCCGGCCGGCTTTGTCCGGAACGTTCAGGCCGCCACCGCTCCTCTGCCTAATGCAACTGAAGAAGCCATGACATATCTCTTCAGCGAAGACAACCCTAATGCTTGCTCTATCATGTGATTTTTAATTATTTATATATATTTTTCATTAGTTATTATATATGTGTGCCTCTGCCTTGTGGTATGAGGGTTTTTTCCTTTCTAGAAAGAGGCTGTTTTGACTTATAAAAAGTAATTAGATGAATGAGAATAATAAGTATTTGAGGCATATATGAAATGAAACCCAGTTCAATGTTTTTGGCTTGATTGACCAATTCAGTTTTTTCATTCCTTTTAAAGATGATTAATAATTGTTCTCCATCTACCTCATGACTCGAATTTCTGATCCATTGGTTGGAGTGAACATGTCATACCAACTAAGCTGCGTTTTATCGTCTTGACAAATTTAGTTGGGTGTTGTTTTCTTGCTTTGCTTTTTTCTTTTTATTTGTTTTTTTAGGAGGGGGGACAACTTTTAGGTATTAGTTGAATTAACTTTATTGGCTACTTGTTGCACACACTTGAGGTGGATTCTTTAATTTGTTGAGTTTTACTTGGCAGTGGATTTCCTGTACTTAATTTTAACGATTCATTCGATTTACAAATTAAGAAGCTTTATGATTAAGGTGGAGGCCCCTTCCCTCCTTTAATTTCTTTCCTCCATCTTTTTCTTCTCTTTATTCTTTGAGATTAAATCATTATTCGGACAAAGATAAAGTCTACTGTTTAAAGATGTTCATGGATCAAACGTTGCACGTACCATCGCAAAAACCCTAATTGGTTTTGATACTTTTGATTGTTAATTCAGGTAATTATACTTTATAGCACAAACTTTGGGTCGAGTTACATAAATGGTCTTACTTTCAAAATTTTCAAAAAAAAAAAAGCAGAAAAAAACTGATATTTTTTAAAAAAAATTGTAAACGGGGCCGAGATGCCTACATTTTCATGTCATATTCGAGCCTTCCATGTTAGAATTTCGAACCGAAAAATGTATAGGATAAAGCTATATTGGCAACTATTCAAAAAGTCAGGGTTATTTTTGAGATTTTTGAAGATAGTGACTTTTTTGCAACTCGCGGCTCTAAAGTTCAATTAATTTGGTGGAATTCAACCTTAAATTTTAGGGCATGTTACAATTTTATTTCCAATGTTTCAGTATTTAACACGTAATAGCTTCAACGCATGTAAAAGTTCCGAATTTCCAAAACACATGCATGCTCATGTCCCTACATTTTAATATTTGCTTTACTAAGTCTCTAAATTCTGTTTTTGTTTTTCCAAGTCCTTTTATTTTTTATTGGATTTCAGAAGATCTTTGTACTTTTATTTTTGTTTCTCTAAGTCCGCCTACTTCTATTTTTGATTTCAAGAAATTCTAGTTTTTTTTTTTTTTTTACTAAATTCGTGTACTCTTACTTCTTTAGGTGTAATTTTTTATGAATTTGGTTGACTGTCTTTAAAAATCTATTAAAATCTACACTAATATATAAAATGTCATGTTTACAAAATATCGATTGCATAATTATATCTCTATTCGGTTTTCGAAGTTCGAATATGAAAAAAATGTAATTCGATTTTCAAAATAAAATTTCAGAATTTATAAACCTAACAGAAATTGAACTGCTCTTCTGTTCGAATATATCCTGCCAATCAATTCGATTTTTCAACTGGATTATGCTATGCTCCCCTATCACAATTAGTTTTTTTTAGCTTTTTGTCTCATTCATTTTTCTTCAATTTCAATTTATTGTATTTTATTATAATTTATAGTTCTTAGCTAGGATCCATTATATCCACTTAAAGGCGTTTGGTTACTTGAGATTAAATTAGTCCGAGATTATCAGAGATTGAATTGACCCGAAATTATCCGAAATTAATTTTGTTATAGGAGAGAGGTCAAGACTCATAAGGCATAATTAATCTTACATGGCACTATCTTAAGATAAAGTCTCGGAGCCAAGTCCACCCAACCGAACACCATATCATGAGACTAATCCTATCTAATCTACCCAACCGAACACCTTATCATGAGACTAGTTTCAAACTTTTAGTTAATAATTGATTGTTAGGATTGATTTTTTCATATTTAGAGTATGTATATTTTTTAAAATTTCAACTTTTAATAATAAATGATAATTAGGGATAATTAAAATATGACAAAAGACCATTAAAAATTGTGAGAGCGTTTGGAAATTGTGAGATTAAGTTAGTTTTTGTTTTTCCTAGTATTGTACATTATACCCAGAGAGTTTGCCGATCATACAAAGTTAATTTCTGATTAATATTCGCAATAATTTTTAATAAGTAGAGTTAAGCCTCTGTCAGTGGATAACTAGATTGGCTCAAAATGATTCTAGCCAAGTGATGAACATGCAAATGATTGCCTTCAAATGATTTAAGCTAAGTGATGAACATGCAGCTAGAATAATATGGCAATTTGGAGTGTGAAACTATTATTCTCTTTTCCTGTCTCAAAAATTGGAAAGTGTTTAGCATTTTGACCACTTTGTCATGCTCAACTCCAATAGAATTTTGGAATCATATTTTAGCAAATGAAGATCACATAATTTGAACATTCGCAGCTACGTTCTTTAACAATATTTCACATATTCCTGGCCAGAAAAAGAGACGCACTTGTCTTGGGTCTTAGGGATGCTTACCTATTATTGAACAAACACTATATTAATAATAACAAAGTTGGGAATTTTTGTAATTATTTAGATTGTAAAATAAAAACTTTATTTCTAATGAATGAAAAGGTTTTATTTCTAGTGAATAATATTATTTTGGCCTAATTATAGTTTATGATCCGGCCTTTGGGTCGAGTTGTATAAATAATTAAGAAAATTTGGATATTTCGAAAAAGTTGTCAATGTTGGGCTCAATATTATTATAACATAGAAGGCTTGAATCCGACCTAAATTGATCTTTTCCATCCATGCATCAAAATGTTTGATGATCTTGAATTCAAATCTTCTGTATTAGAGTTTCAAACCCAAAATATTGACATGAGCTATGTTTGCAACTTTTTCAAAATGTCAAGATTTAATTTTTCAGATTTTTGAAGATTAGATCATTTTTGCAACTTGATTCAAAAGTCGAATCATATAATATAATCATCTCGATTATTTTTTATACTGAAAAAAAATATATCAGTTTTTATATAGAAAACCGTCTCATACAAAAGTACCTTTTGAGAAAGAAAGAAAGATATATATCATTTTGAATGAGGAAATGTATCATTTAGAATATTAAAATATATAGTTTTGTATAACGAGAAATATTATTTATTAAATTAAAAACTATCTTTTATTTTTATATAGAAATAGTATACTATATACAAAAGCATAGATTTATTATGTAGAGCAAGATCATTTACTATAAAGAAAAATATTAATTCTATTTTATTTTGTAGATGGTAAAAAATTGCATAAAAGTAAAAAATTACAAAGTACAAGGACATGTCCATGGTAAATACATCTCCGCAGAAAAGAGGGGAACCCCCTAGAGGCCAAATGACTTGTTCACCATCCTAGCCTTGTTAAAACTTTGTGAGTAAAACCTCTCACACGGGCAAAACTATCAATAGAGGAATCCAACATGTGTAAAGAATAGAGAATTTGGAATACACAAATCTTGATCTTCCAGTCCCTTTGAGTCACAAGGTTTGTTCTGGAAAACTTTTTGATAATTTCGAGCAATCCAGATGAAGTGAATCGATGCCATTAGAGCTTGGTGTTTTGCTTGTTGCAACACCTTTGGTCCTTGCTTCTCAGCTTTCGTGCATTTAATACTACTCTGAAATGTTGCCATAGCTCTAGCTGCGGTTCACAAACTGCTTGTTTTGGTTATGAATTTTTTTTATGGGAATCAGTCTTGAAAGAAATTTCGTGGTTCTAGTTTTGAATCGAAACCAGTGGCTCCGGTTTCGTTTCAAGACGGGTGGTTTTTTACCAGATTTTTTTTTCGGATTTTGCCTCAGTTTATCTCAGTTATCCACTATTTTCCATGATTTTTCCATTTTTTTCCGATTACAGCCAAAATCGATGATAACTACTGGTTACGGTTCCAAAAATTCTAAAACCGGAACCGTACTGATAGAATCAATATGTTGGTTCCGGTTCAATTCTTGAGAGGCGATAATGGTTATAAAATCGAAATCATCAAGGCTGAATGGTTGTACTCTTTTTTCCTTTCTAAGTTTTATCGCAAGTGGTTTTCTTAGCTAAGGTTTTAACGAGGCAAATAGTGCAACACATAAATAAATATATGTCATGTACTTTTTTCCTCTACCTTATTTATTTCATAGGATCTTTCTAGAGAGGTTTTTTAACAAGACATGGACATCAAAGCAATAATGTCCAAGAGGGAGTTTTCATGAATTCATGCGAATTTTACCAAAGACAATCCCACATCGACATCCAACATATTTGCTCAAGTGATAATTCAACGAACTTATTCACAAAGATATTAAGAACATCAACATTTAAAAAGTTGGTATACAAGATCAACATGTACTCTTTTTCCTTCAATAATATTTTGTCTCATTGGGTTTCCTAGCAAGTTTTAACAAGACATCATCTTAGGAATCGTCATTCAAGGGGACGTGTTGTAAATATACTTATATATTTTTTCTAATATAGAGTGATGACTAATCTCTAAACCCTAGCTTAGTATCTTCCTATAAAAAGAGGCATTTGGTCCTTATGATAAATGCACACAAATTTATTATCTACAAACATTCTTTCTACATAATTCTCTCATATTCTCCTTTTTCTCTTTAGTTTACAACACTTTGATAAATTTCTATTGTCATATGTTACTTAACTTCTAAATTTATCTCAAAACCATAATAATATTAAGATCTGAATTTAAATTTTCAAATCCTCTCTTCCAATTAATTTGTTTGAGTTGCCTCTCTTCCAATAAATAATAGGAAGTAGATTGACCTATCATCGTGTACTATTGTATATTAATGAATTACATATATATGCGGATCTTGATTTTGTGAAAAGTGCTAATCAATCGTTAAAAGCTTAGGTGAAAGAGAGGGCAAATAGTCAAATCAGAACAAAAATTGTGGTGAAATGGAGATTCAAAAATTAAGACATATACATAGCTTTAAATTTGTGATCATGGAATTAGATTCGTATGCTTGAGCCCACCCTAATACCGATGGGAACTAAAGTAACACTCAACTACAAACAATTATAAATATATACATAAATAAATGTTTTTAATCAAATTTCAACCCATTTAACTTCAATTTTTCTCTACTCCAAACATTGAAAAATATAAAATAAACAAATAAATAAATATTATTTTGTAATGTCTTAACATCTGTTAAAACTTTTTGGTCGCGATGACTTTGTAACCCATTAAAATCTACTTAACTTGATTATGATAGCAATTTTTTATTTTTGTTTTTTTACAGTAATAGTATCACTCTTTTTTATCAGTTAATTTAACTTGAGTAGATTGTTCCAAAAGATGAATCCAAAATAAATCGGGTATATAATTTGATGGTTTAATTACATTTTGTACCCTAACCTTTGGATCAAATTACTAAAATGATATTATCACTAATATATATATGAGAAAATAATATTTCAAAAAAAAGCTACAAACATGGCATTGGACAAAATTTTCGAAGGTCCAGTTCATAAAAATATTGTCCCGTTCAATATTTGCAACATATTTAAAAGGACAAGGTTTTTTTATATTTTTTAAAAGTTATAATTAATTATCATTTGTTTCAAAATATGTTCTTTCAGATCATAAAATATAATTAATCATAATTTGTTTCATTATGACATATTATGAAATATTTCATCTGTCTACTAAAATTAGTCTCATTAGTGGGACGACATAGATTTTAATGCGCAATTGGTAAAGTAAGAGAGAGATAGAGAAAAAATGATTTGGAGGGAGTAAAAGTGATTGGTATAGTATTGTGATAAATTTTCTAAAAATGTAATGAAACTAATTTTAGTGAACAGACCAAAATGAAAAAGACAAGACTATTTTTAATTAATGGAGAAAGTAGTTAAAAATAATACAAGATATTGGGAGCATAGCCTTGGCATAACCGCATAAGCTACAGGACAGGCCCGACGTGCTTTAGCGCCCCAAAAGAGCATTTAGCACAAAATAAAGTTTCAAAACACCAAATTTTGACGGAATAAAGTTTACTTAAATTCGCTTTCAATTGAAAGGCAACATTTTGAATGGGCACAAAAGTTAACAATTAAGAGTTGAAAAGGAACAAAAAAAATTTAATAAATTGCAACTTGTGCTAAAACTAATATGAACTTTGGATATATAGAAGCTCTCCAAATTAACTCGACTAAAAATGGACCAATCATCTGATTTAGGCAACAAGAATACCAATCATCAATCGTTCAAAAGTATGAATACATTTGGTCAGGGATTGAAAACATCTACTATCTCCTATCTAAAATATATATATATAGGCAAATTGCAAACTAAATCATGAAATTTGGTCAAATTTTGGTTGGTCTCGTACTTTTTAAAAATGGAACTATAAATCACCAAGTTTGAGAAATTCGCAATTGTCTCATCCGTCTTAATTTGGGCAAAATCGAAACTGACGTGTCAACCGAAAATATCTACAGGGACAAAATGACCGGGAACAAAACGACGTTGTTAAGGGAAAACTGCTAAATAACTCATAAAATTTGGTCAAATTTTAGTTGGTCTCATACTTAAAAAAAAAAACAATAAATCACTAAGTTTGAAAATTCGCAATTGTCACACGGCGCATAAGTGTACTAATTTAGATGGTGTGCTTAACAAGTGGCGCAGACATGTACTAAACAATGTCGTTTTAGTTTTTAAAACTTTGAAATAAAAATTATCTGATTGGAGCATAGCGTTACACATAGAGGAGAGAGAGAGAGAGAAGGAGAGTGTTGGAAGAGAAGAAAAGAAAAAATAAAAGAAAAATGACATTAGAATTACTTATTTTAACAAAATGGTGTCATTTTGAGTGTTACTGGATGATGTCGTTTTGTTCCCCGACCGTTTTTTCCACGCAGATATTTTCATTTAACACCTCAACTTCGATTTTGTCCAAATTAAGACAGATGCGAAAATTGCGAATTTTTCAAACTTGGTGATTTATAGTTCTGTTTTTTTTAAAATATGGAAAAACCGACCAAAATTTGACAAAACTTAGTGATTTATTTGGCAATTCACCATTTCCAAAACGGCGTCGTTTAGTACACGTCTGCACCACTTGTCAGCCAAATCATCTAAATTAATACACGTATGCGCCATGTCATTAAATTATTACATGTATGCTACTGGATAACTTCGTCATGGGACAATCGCGTATTTTTCAAATTTGGTGGTTTATAGTTCAGTTTTTGAAAAGTATGGGACCGACCAGAATTTGACCAAATTTCATAATTTGTTTGACAATTTGCCCTATATATTACTATATGTAGGACCATCGTGTTGTTAAACCCAATATATCTACATCAATTTCAGTGGTTGACTTAAATATTTCAATTTGACCATGTAAATTCATGTACAATATTATGTTTGTTAAAATCCTTCTAAGTACGTGTATTTGATAATGATAATTATTGGGATAATTCTGATACGACTTAAGTGTTTTGATTGATACCAAAACCTCTTATGGTGATCCATGTGTTTTGTCATAGCTCAACTATTAAGGAGTAAAGTCATTTTGAATTACAGGATCCAGTTAAGGGGGAACTAATCATCAAAGTGTTAGTTCTACAATTGCTTTGAATGCACAACTATGAAGAAAATAGCTAAGAAATTTTTATCCAGGTCCGAGATCCTGAAAGACACGCTAAGTGTTGAAGTATCGAAAAAAAGACTCCTAGAAATAGGCAGAAGAGAAGACATCAGAGAAGAAAACAACTGAAATGATACTAGCTGAAAGATGTTGTCAGTTAGCTATGACATAGCTATAACCATACGCAACTATGTCTTAGAGAGCCAACTCAGAGACAACCGACTTCTACAGAGCAAGGACCAATGCAGTTAGCATCGACCTAGCTTTCCTTACATGTCTACAAAAGAAATCTTGCGTACTCTGACACCTCTATAGAACAAATCTGATGTTGCCCAAATTTTCGTACAAGATCGCAGACGGCAAAGTGACAGGTCAACAACAACCTGTGAATCCAAATAGAAAGAATATCAATGTCACGGTTTGAAGTCTAATTGGTGTTCCCCCCAATGGCACTATTTCAAATTCAAGCATATGTATACGAGAAGACCATCAATCTTTGAAGGTTACCAGTTACGAAGAAGTGCCACTCATTCAAACATTCAAAAGCTTTCAAGAATTTACATACTCGCAAGTACAATAGTAGCAAAGTAACCGAATGGAGTCAACCTTCAAGTGTTATTCAAGCTCTTACTTGAGATCACACATATATTTCATTAGATCTAAGCCAAACATTGTAGACACTCTAAACTTATGTCGAGCAAACCCAACCTTACATTGATCTTTTTTGTAAGGGTTTGCCCACTTATTTGGAACCTCCTTCAATATTGCCCCTTACCCGAAGGTAGGAGTCAAATGTTAGAAGTTAGAAGCAAGTAAGGCAACAAAGTATTTGTTGTCTGAAAGCAGAGGAAGATTTGGTCAAGCCAGTTAATCTGTAGGCAAGAAAATGTTAAGTTCTTATCAACTGACAACAACAACCCATCAAACATGAAGTATGTTCCTTGCACCCATAAGCAAAAGATTTCAGTTAATGGATTATGTGGTTGGGCCACATTGTAGACGTGGGAGAGTTTACTTCGAACCACGTTAAACTATGTGTGTCATTTACATTATGCTATTCAATTAAGTATTATTTAACTGTTATCACAAATAGCATACTACACACAACAAGAATATCATTTCATACAGCTTGTTGTATCACACTGCCAGGTAGCATCAATGTTGACTAAGCAGTAATTGAATAAGTAAAAAGAGTTTTCATAACAAGCGAGTAGCTAAGCCACCACCAGTAACTACTCACTTGGGATTAATAAGTGGTATCGGAGTAGCGATTCAATAGGACTATTGTTTCTATTTCATGGTCCACTTGAACATATCTTTTTGAAAACCTTGCATTTTCAAACTCCATCCTACACTGTATTCTGCTAGCATGGAAACTAACTATAGCAGGGCGTCGACTCTTCCAAACATCTCAACGGACAACTACAAGATATGCAGATTCCATCTCAAAAGCTACCTCACAACGCAGCATAGCTATATGTAAGAAGTCGTTACAAAAGGATCGATCGTCATACAACAGAAGGTTCTCAAAATCAGCACATGCAAGGATGACAAGAAAGATGAGACAGAATACGTACACTAGGACAAAAGAGACTTCATCGTTGGGGGAAAGAAAAAAAAAAAGAAAAAAAGAAACAGAACGAGCTTGACAGCGTAGCTCAAAATGTTATAGTTGTCACTATCTCGAGTGCCTACCTTCTGAAGATCTTCAAATGCAATACAGCTAAGGAAATGCGGGACATTTTCTAAAATCTTTTTGACAGGTTCGAGATATTGAAGGGTGAATCCATAAA
Organism: Monilaria moniliformis; assembly: GCA_034509125.1. Taxonomy (NCBI): domain Eukaryota; kingdom Viridiplantae; phylum Streptophyta; class Magnoliopsida; order Caryophyllales; family Aizoaceae; genus Monilaria; species Monilaria moniliformis. Next base: position 14,871 of record JAYDZE010108261.1, read on the forward strand.
TGACATAGAGTTTAGATTCACCACCCTCGTTCAACAAAATTGCTAGTCTCAGCTAGAAAAACTATACGCAAAGATAGATCAACTTGAAAGCTCTCTGGGCTATTCCAGCTACACAATGGAAGGTTTACATAGTTGACCTTCAGAAGAGACACAACCCCTATAAAATAAAGGGGAGAAGGCGCACAACACAATGTGTGTGAGCTGAGAAATTTTCATTCCTTGCCGAAATTTTTCCTTTAATTTTGTTTTGTGTTTCGCCCCCACCCTCCTGTTTATTAGACTCATCAGTTTATTGTCTACCCAATATCGGGTTGTAGGAGAGAATAAGATAGAAGATTTTTTAATGTTGAATTGTTGGTAGGGTGACGAAAGTTTCAAGCAGTCTACAATAACAATCAAATCGAAATTTCTGCACAAAAAACAGTAAATTAACCCACTTTAGGAGCATGCTATGACTCGTTTAATTTCATATTTGTCTTTGTGTTTGTGTTCTAGGTAGATAATTAGATTAAAATTGCATGAGTAGCTTAGGGGCAATGGGCAAGGGCACAAGCGTCGGGCGGCCATCAACATGAATCAACCCAGGCACGAGGCACCTAGAGAAACGACTGGCATCGTGCAGCATCGGGATTTTATATTAAATTTTTGCAAATAAATAAATAAATCGCCTTAATTAGTTTTCAAAGTTGAGCTGGAACTTTATTATACTCTTTGCAAATAAATTATTTGAACCGCTTTACGTTACGGTCTACAAGTATGAACAGGTTGTTTTAACTTTCATCTCCTCCAGACTTTGGTAGAGGTAGATTCCGAAACGATCGAGCACATAAATTCAAACGAAACAATGCCAAAAGAATTCATGCGACTGACAATAAATATGAGGAAGTAGGTTGCTTGAAACTTGGAAGACTCTCAAAACTCAAAACAAAAGACGTATGCTTTTGGATATTCCATAAACAACGAGCTACATTCCTTGATTGGGAACACGAGAAGGATTAAGATGCTCCTTCATCCAAATTTACAACCACTGGAGCATACTGCAAGATTTGAAGCATAATTAGCATAAATATAATGTAATGAAACAGATTAAAAGTGGCTTATGTACCTCATCCTCTTCGTCAAAGTAAACTCCATCAGCTGCGCTATTCTCTTCAAAATTCCATCCGATAGTCTCTTCAAGCAGTGACCTCAGCCTTCTTGTCTTACAATATCAAAAGCCTATTTTCAGCAATACCATCTTAAAAAGGCCAACATGTGGAAGGCTCTCTATCTCCAAAACTGCCCTACTTTTGTTTATTTCATTATTTTAATGACAAAGCTAGAAATTTACGATAGAGTAAGTGCCTAAGTTGTGGCAATTACATTAAGATATCAATTACCTACTCTGCTCTACTCTTTTGGAAACACGAAAAGTAAGCTCATTTCCATTTTTCTTGTCATTTTGAGTTTTAGAATGCCTCATACAACTTCATGTTATACTTTATTAGTTTACGGTAAACCTTGATGATTCTAACAGATCATCGTTCTCACAATATAGCAAGATGAGAATTTTCAAAGTATAACCCAGATGAAATACTTTTTAGCACCTGAGATCATGAAAACGAAACAGGAAATGCCAATAGAACTAAAAGTGCCCTGGCTGATTATTGGATATGGTATGGATACCAATCGCCTACCGATAAGAATCAAAATTTTCACTGTCAAATAGTAGAACGACTGAATTGTAATCAATGTTGTAATGGATTATAGCGGCGTATCGCAGTTGACCCAAAAACCGCCACAGCGGTTATGGCGGATATGGCGGTCAGCATGGCGGATATGGCGGTCGAAAAATATTTAAATAAAAATATTATTAATATATAAAAAATAAGAAATATAAAATGCAAAAAAAAAATTAAAAAAAAGATAGAAACGTATTACTACAAATTTTAGCACACTAATTAAACCATAAAATCATCCTAAACCATTACATAATGTCTTAATTCAAATCTTAACACCATAATTAAAATATAAAGTTATAAAATAATACATATTATGTCTACTTTCAAATCCTAATGTATTTAAAATTGATAGTGTTTTAAAAATTGATAGTGGAAGAGTTGTTTCAAGTCATAAGATATCAGATCAAATTTGTTCTAACACTAGCAAAAATAGATAGGGAAATAAATCACAAAACTCACACAAAATAGATAGGTAATCCCAGGCTTCTAGTTTTAAACCATAAGGTCTTTGAAGTAATTCGGACAATCAAACAAAAAGAAGGAAAAGAAGGGGACGAAAACTGGAAAGAAAAAAAAAGAGCAAAAAAACTGATCTTTTTGCGAGCAGGAGTGGCTGCCGGAGCAATGGACGCCGGAGCAGGGGTCGCTGGCGGGTGGGTCGCCGATTGGAAGTGGAAATTGTCAATGGAGGTAAGTGTGGCGACGTGAATTGAAGATTGGGAAAAAAACTGGAAAAAACCCTAGTTCTAATTCAACAAATCGCGCATCGGGTCGGGTTTAGGGCGGGTTCGGGTAATTGGGCAGGTTTGACCTGGGCAAGGGTTTTGAGCGCCATGGCGCCGCGCGCGTGGCGGCCGCCATTCACCGCCAGGGAATACTGCAACGCCACACTGTGGCGATGCCGATTTGCTCAAAACCCACCACCGCCATCCGCCATGCGGCGCCATGGCCGCCATTTAACAACATTGATTGCAATCTTGTTAAACATGGATATAAAAGGAGCTATTAAGATAAACGCACCCAAGTGAGAAGGTCCCCATCAACCACTGGAGCTTCGAGCACTACCGAAAAGAAATCCTGCAATACAAAAGTTAGATCTTATGCACATAAGATGAGCTAGCGTTCATAAAGGAAGACTAAGAAATTTCCAAATTATTCAGGAACATGTTAATTTAAGACGGTTGTATAAATCTAGTTAATTGGATGGATAAGTTGGCTTTTGGTACTAAAAAGTTAATAACAATATCAGAATGAACCTAGGGACAAAAATCATGTATGATAAGTCAAAAAAGCACACTTGGAGAGATCATCGGGATAATATCCCTTTCCAATGGAACTGTATTGATGACATTACCTTGCATAACCGGTGCAAAAAGCTATCGGAAGATAACCAAGACTCTTCCCAGACTGCTGACACTCCTCGAGGCACATCACCAGTATCATTTTGTTCCTTTTGAAACCCAAGTTTCAACTGATAAAATATGACCTTGACAAACTGTGAATGCAGTTGTTTTAGAAACCAGCAGAAAGACAATGACAAAGAGAAAATGAGAAATATGCTAAAGTTGTGAAAGCAATTAATTTATATTAGATTTAAGACTGAACCAGAAAGGGAAAACCATTTGTCACAAAAGAATAGAAAATTACATTTCCTAAACTCCTGCTTATGATCAAATGCTCCAATTCTTTCTACTTTCCTTTTGTTTCTTTTTGGTTATTTTCCAAGAAACAAAATCACTAACAACATCATAGATGTGTAGTGCAGCAATAGAAGTCCAGTTGACCTTTTACCAACAAGCACCATGTCTGGGAATCAGTAGTTTGGTGATAATTGTGTAGAATAGTTGAATGCCTAGTACCTGCTGTATCTACTTAACACACACATGTTGTGTCAAGAAGTGCATTATATTTTGTCATGTGATAAAGTAAAATATCGCCACTTGACTGTGAATGTGATAAACTTTGATCAATTATCTACACATTTGCAGATGTGACAATGAAGAAAATTACTTTCTTGGGACTAAGAAACGACCATCAAAGACTATAAAGAGAACCCAGAGGGAGAGGAGAGTTCTCAATAGACCTTTCCCTGAGATACACAAATCAAGCCACCGCATTCCCACCTTGGTCATAATCATATAGAGAATAGCATGAACAGTATAGACATGATTGCAGATGTGACAATGAAGAAATCACTTCCTTTGGACTACGAAACCACCATTAAAAGATTACAAGGAAAACAGAAAGGAGAGTTCTCACTTCTCGGTAGATCTTTCTATGAGATATGCAGATTAAGCAACCACATTGCCACCTTGGTCATAAAGTATAGAGCAGAGCAGGAATAATATACCTTGGTAAATAGCGAACTCCTGAAGTGAAGAGGCTACAGGAAAAAAGAAAAGATGGAAAAATCAGAAGTAGTGATAAATATTTGCATAGCTATATTACATATACATTGAGATAAACATCATTAGGATATGCCTTTTTAAATCATAACTTTTGTAACAAAATGTAGAGATGAACTGTGAAGGGTTAAATGATATCACAGATGTCTGACAATATCCACATTCTATTCATTTATAAGACTGGAGAAACAATTATTTATGTGAATGAAATCCAAGTTTCTTTAGAATTATTACCATCCAAGTCCAAATGCAATTTCCTAGTTTCCAACTCTGCCTTCTGACATGGATAGAGTGACTGATTGACTAATGTGAAGGTAAATGAAAAATTAGTTCCAATGCCCATATGACAGGCATAAGAAGGCTGCCTGACTCACCTCCACATTTATGCATGATATACAAATTTGAAATCTCTAGGATCATGGTATCCAGAAAACGATTCTAACTAGTTAGTTTGTAAATAACTACAGCATGTTCGCATGCCATGTTTCATATTTGGAATTGGAACCAACATTCACATCACAAAAGACTCTCAAAGGGGAAATAATTAACAAATACTGCTATCACAATTTGCATCCCAATCAAATAATACAACATTTCGAGTAGTACAATGGTTGATGTGCACTTACAGATTCTGTACAACCAAGTAAGAGACTCACTAATAGCTTCCACTGCAGAAATGCTTGAAGAGATTGACCCATCTGCACAATTAGTATATGACACATGAAAACATAAGTCCATGATTCTCATTGTTCACGTACATACAATAAAATCTCAAATATCAGACTTGTATTACCAGAAATGCAATGAATGCAAACTGCAATTCTGCTAGAAGTGCATCTTCATCACCCCCGTATTCTTTCATCAATATGGTTTCCAGAAGATGTGTCTGAAATAAGTATAATACTTCCCTATGACGGCAATAGTTTAAAATACCAATTCAATAAGTAACAATTTGAATACCTTGTCGAGATTCAAACTAGTGATATCCTCCCCGTAGATTCCCTTCTGCTTGACAACTCGAGGAATTGTAGTGTAATAGCAACCTTGCTTTCGGGACTTCTCTTCATGACCTGAAAACTTGTTGTTCTTTAGCTGCTCAGCCAGAGATTTCTCCATGGATGTTCCAGAAAACATTTCAGATTCGCACGCAATTGTGATATCCCCTCCAATAGGTTCTGAAAAGAGTATGTCCATTACAGTAAATGAGTGAACAAAAGACAAATATATCAGCATGATGGGGTATATACAAATTCTAAAGACTGCACATTTCATGCATTAGAAATCTGAAAATATTCAATTCAACGTGAACATAGATAACGGAGACAACATTCGATTTCCCAATACACATTGAACCTGCATATCTACTTTGGGCAAAATTAATGAAGAATAGATAATTTTTAATATGATGATCAGAGTTTATCTACAGATCTTAACAATGGCAACGTGACCAATGTTTTTTTCCTTCTATTTGTCTACCCATGTTTTAGCCGAGTTATCATATTGAAGCTTACTAAAACAAAAGTCATGACTTAATGAGAGACTCTATCCACATCATGACTCCACCTTAAGCACAATAAATGAACCTTATAGCCAAATGGTCACGCACAAATTAACAGATATATTTTCCTTAAGTATAGGAATCTTTGACCAAGGTGAATGCACGTGGTAGCTACAACAATTATTTTGTCATGTAATGAGATCATTTCCTTGTATTTAGTTCTTTATTTAGAAGCCCATATACAAATCTAACTAGTCCTCCCCTGTTAACTTTTGAGTCCACTCATCAGCTTCAACAATTTGACCAATCAGAACAAGAAGAGAAGGTCAAAATGGATCAACTTGAGCTGCAAGCACACGTAGCAGATACACCATCGAATAGTTCCAATACCTACCAAGACGTTCAACAGTATCCTTGGTAATGAAGTTGGACAACTGTTTCCAATCTCCATACTGGCTTAATGTGTATGGTCCAAGCTGCCTATCGAATTCCAATCTTTTAACAGCATCAGAGTATCGGTCTTCCTGTACAAAAGGGAATGATAGGAAAAGCTTCATAATCATGACATAAGCAAGCATTGCTGAACAATAGCATGGCTTTTCCAACATAAATATAATTCTCTGAAGTCCCTGAGATATTAAGAATTAAGAGTTTTACCAGATATCCAAGGTAATTCAACTTCCAATATCATTGTCCATGCAGAAGCAGAATTATGCATTAGCATAAGGCACCCATCATGGCATGTCCAACAATATCACTTACCAAAAATGTGTTGGTCATTTATCATAAGAGACAGTTGGGCGTTGACACACCCAAATTAGCCCAACCATCCAAGGAAAGCTAGGTATGAATTTGATGCTACTTTATGTGCATATTGTATGTCATCAGAAAAAAAGTGAACAGATAGTTACACAAACACTTACCTCTTCCTCTGACACTTTGACGAGCCGCTCTTCCTTTTGATCCCATCTCCGAACAATCACCTGCCATGGTCATGTTAATGATACACAAACTCAATCGTGTAAAATGTCTCCTCAAAGAACAGATGTTTGGGGAGAAATGTATTGCTAGCTTATATCCCATGGAAGACTTATGATTCTAAAGATGTGGCACTCGTTAGCGAGCAATTGGTATATGAAAATATTAATACTTCTTTTTGCATATGGAGTTGAAGTTAGAATATTGGCCGGCGTTGATTCGACAAGGGAACATGTAAGCGACTGAGTTCTTTAAATGCACGGATTATAGAATATCCTGCTGCGAGATTAATTTAAATGACTGCTGACAGTATTGCGTAAGGAAGGTGATAGTGCTAAAATGTCAATTAGTTAACAAGCCATCCAATTTGTGGGTTCAGCTTTAAACTTTTTTGCCCCAAAAAATCTTTAGGAGGGTATATGTAAATCCTAATAAACATTGAGGGTGCTTTTGCACCTTATGCCTTCAATTATTAACTACACAATACCAGCAAATTCCTCATTATAAGTCAAAAGTAGCCTTTCACAAGCTGAGATGTAAATAAGATGAACTAAACAGATAGATTTACATATATTATTCAACAACCATTCAGTCTTAAAATGGATAAGCAGTAAATGAAAAAACATAATAAAGCTAAAGACCTTTGATGAGCTTGCATCGATGAAGAAACCAATTATTGGAGAAAATTCACTGCCTTCCCTGTGATAAACAAGAAAGGTCCCATCCATTAGAAACAACAAGAACTCAAAGTAATCATATCATCATCAATGAACATTTCTAATTGTTTCTTAGAGGGTCAACAATCGTCCACCTGTTAGAAGAGCTATAGTAGATATAGTGAATACCGGGAGGAATCATCTTGATACCCTTGAAATTAGGACCTGCTGAAAAAATCTGCAGAGAAGCACACAGTTGAGAATGTAATCCCAAAAAGAGAAAGTTGAACTACGAAACACGCACTAACATGTACGCATACGAATACGAATGTACCTGGGTATCAATACCGAATAGGGTGTAGGGAGGAACATCGAGCGCCAGAAGCGTGGCGCCTTTATTCACTAATTCTAGAGCCTTGTCTGCCTCCATTGTTCTCCAAAACTTTTGGCCTTGTCCAGTTATTCAGCGCAATTCTAGGTTTTCAACCGTCTTCGCACTCTGATAAACCCCAATATTTTATTCTCCCGCGAACTCCAGAAAACTCTTTCAACTGTGAGCTTATGCGGCGTCGTTTCATGACAAAAATTTATTATTCTCCTTGCGCCGAAATTACAATTTTGCTACTTTCCCGCCAAGAACAATCCTATCACAATTTCTACCCATAAGTTTTGCTGCCGAATGTCAACTCTTTTCAATACTTGCTGACATATTTTTACTCTTACTTAAACGTTGATACCGCCGAACTGATAACAGCAGAACGCGTATTTGCAATTCCAATATCAATTTGAAATTTAAATACCACCCTTTGGAACCAACATATTAAAGTTCGCTGTCTATAATATCTAAATAACTTAGTTAAGTGCAGAGAGAGAGAAGAAATACCCGACGGCGGCGGCTTGTCGGCGAGGAGAAGAAAAGTCGGAAGGGATTGAGGAGAAAAATTAAGAGGAGTTTGGTTGCAGACAGAGGGGCTGTTTGGCAGGAGAATTTGGGCCAAGATTAGTTCCAACACTAAAAAGTAAGTGTTTGATAGCCAAGATAAGTTAGAAACTCGGCCCGCACTAAAAATCAGCCCGCAACTGATTTTACCTCGGCCCGCTGCTGCAGTGGCTAAAAAACACTGTTTAATCTTGGTTATTAATCTCACCACAATGGTGAGATTATTTTAGGTCTCTTCTACAGTCTCTCTCTCCCACACCCTATCTCACTCTGCCACACTCTCTCTCCTCGGTCCGCCGCCACTCCACCCACCGCCGCCCTCCCTCGTCTCTCTCTTCCTCCTCTCTGCGCCACCGCCTCATCTTCCTCCTCTCTGCGTCACCGTCGTCATCTTCCTTCTCTTTGCGCCACCGCTGTCATCTTCCTCCTCTCTCCGCCACCACCGCCTTCCCTCGTCCCTCTCTCTCTCTCTCTCTCTCTCTCTTCCACCGCGGGCAACAATGATGGGTGTTTTGTGTGTGCTTGATTTGAGTCTTTGTTTGATTTGTGTGTGGGGAAGGAGGTGGTCGTTCGATTTGTGTGTGTGTGTGTGTGTGTTGTTCGTTCGTTCGATTGTGTGTGTGGGGAAGGAGGTGGTCGTTCGTTCGATTTGTGTGTGTGTGTGTCGATTTTTGGATTAGGGGTGGAACGGCAACAGGAATTCGCCGGAAATGTGTGTGCTCTCTTCCTCCCCCTCTCTGGTGTTGTTGGGCTAATCGGCAGGTAA